>PVJC01029955.1:0-21505 GCA_004026665.1 Murina feae | reverse complement strand
ATAAAGGAGAAAAATTGTGTGAGAAGAAGAAGCCAATAAGGAAGTCAAATACAATTTTGTGTGAAGGAGATAACATTAAAAAAGAAAGTTAATAGGGGTGACCAGGCCTGTAGGGGAGGGCAGTTAGGGGGATCAGGCAGGCAGGCAGGCAGGCAGAGTGGTTAGGGCAGGCAGGCAGGTTAGCGGTTAAGAACCAGAGTCCTGGATTGTGCGAGTCCCCAAGAACTCCATATTAGAGAGGGTGCAGGTTGGGCTGAAGGACCATCCCCCCGCACCTCCCATGCCCGTGCACGAATTTCGTGCACCGGGCCCCTAGTATTTTTATATACTGTGTTGCCCGAGACCTATCATTGTCACCTTAATTGCTCTGAATGGTCGTAGCTATTCACTCATAGTTTAGATTGAGACATTGATAGTTAAATTAACCCTCCACCTGCTACTCATATGTAAATTCTTGCTGCCTGTTTGTTGTTGAAATTTCCTGCCTAAAGGATATGGTTGTATTCCCATAGCCTTAATAAAAGCTTTGAGCAAGGCCAGAGCAGTGGGCAGTCTTTCCCACTAGAGGTAGGCTCGCTGCCTGGCCCCCAAGTTCCATATTAATTCCTTCTAGTCTCTCTCTTCATTTCGTGTGCGGCCTTCTCCAGAACCTGAACCCTGAACAGGAACCCTGAGCCATGTGGGATGTGTAAGGGGTTTCCTCATTTGGCACCTAACTTGGGACTTCTGGAAGAATATATTTTTCATCTAGAGCGAAGGAAAATACACCAAGAAAAAGGTGTGGAAAATTCACCAAAAAAAGGTGAGGGAAATTCACTACATGCAAAAGCCCACGGCCAGCAACAGACTCCAGATCTGTAAGTAGGATGGGAACGTCTTTGTCAGCCAGGCTAATTGGGGAAGAATTAGAATTTTGGTTTATCACATTTATAGAGATTATTTTTAAAAAAATATTTTTATTGATTTTTTACAGAGAGGAAGGGAGAGGGATAGAAAGTTAGGAACATCGATGAGAGAGAAACATCGATCAGCTACCTCTTGCACACCTCCTAATGCAGATGTGCCCGCAACCCTGGTACATGCCCTTGATTGGAATCGAACCTGGGACCCTTGAGTCCGCAGGCCGATGCTCTGTCCACTGAGCCAAACCAGTCAGGGCTATAGAGATTATTTTTAAAGAAAAGGTTATCACTTAATTGGACATACAAAAATTCTTAAACTTGGGTTTAGAAATTATTAAACAACTGTATGCTTAAGGAATTAAACGTTTCAGAAGGTATTCTTTCATAGTTTTTGTTTGATGTTATAGATCTTAACCCTTGGTTTCCTGAAGAAGGTACATTAGATCTTGAGTGTTTGGCAAAAAGTTGGTTAAAATTCGAAGGAAAAAAATTACCTCAAAAAACTGTTTTTCCCATGGGGAACACGATATTGTGGTTGCTAGAACCTTTTACAGAGGTTGAAGAGGAGGAGCCTCCTTGCCTGGTTCCCTCTGCTCCTGCCAGAGAAGAGCAGGAAGAAAAATTGGAGGAATGGCCTTTATGGCCCCCTCCCCCACCTACATGTTCTAATCCTGAAACATTTAATTCGCCGCCAATAGGGCCACCAATAGAATCATCTATACAGAGAGCCATCAGAAAAGGAATGAAGGATATGTTGGTGGAACAAAGGCTTGCCTTTCCTGCTATATAAGTAGCTGACCCACAGCTGCCAAATCAGATAATAAGACACCATGAAAAAATTGATTTTGAAATGATAAAAGCCTTGCGAGAAAGCATTGTTCAACATGGTCCAACAGCTCCTTTTACAGGAGAAATTATGAATAATATTTCTGAAGCATTCTTAGACTCCTTATGACTGGTATTCTCTGGCCCGTGCAACTCTGGATGGAGGAGATTATTTACCATGGAAGGGAGAATTTTTGAAAAAATGTCAAGAGCAAGCCTGCGCAAACAGAGGGCCAAATGCTCAAATAACTTATGAAATGCTGGCAGGACTGGGACAGTATATGGATATACAAAATCAGCTACGTTATGTGCAACAGGCATATGAGCACATTAGACTTTGTGGAAGGAAAGCTTGGTGGTCTTTACCAACAAAAGGGGACCCTTAAGGAGCTTTTACTAAATGTATGCAGGGACCTACAGAGTCATTACTGATTTTGTGGCTTGTCTTACTCGAGCAGTGAGATGACAAATTCAACATGAAGCAGCCAGAGATATTTTAATTCAGCAATTAGCTTATGAAAATGCCAATGCTGATTGTAAGAAATGCCTGATGCCTCTGATAAAAAATAGTACCATTACAGAGATGATTCAAGCGTGTCAGAATGTGGAATTAGGCACTTTTCAAGCAAATTTACTCGCTGCTGCAGTAACAGGTGGAAATAAGAGGTGTTATAAATGTGGAAAAGCAGGACATTTCCAAAAGGAATGTAGGCAACCAAGAAGGCTAGGGAGAGACATAAACAGCCTCCAGATTCAACCTCTCGACGTCCTAAATGTCAGAAAGGGAACCATTGGGCCAGTTTGTGTAGAACAAAATTTCATAGAAATTGGCAGCCTCTAGATCAAAATAGAGGGCATGGTCAATCGCCGGGAAACGGCCAAGGAGGCGCCCCCTAGCCCCGTCATCAATAGGGGAAATCTGTTCTACAAGGCCCAGTGGATTCCCTCATCCGAGCAACTCCAGGAAACGCAAGCCTGGATCTTAATAGCACTATTGCTGTCACTTTGACCCCCAATACTGCTCGGCAAGCTATTCCTACAGGAATTTGGGGACCTGTGCCACTGGGAACTTTAGGATTAATCTTAGGGAGGAGTGGAAACACTCTAAAAAGACTAACTCTAAAAGGACTAACACTCCAAGGACTGCCTGGAGTCACTGATTCAGACTATAAAGGAAAAATTAAAGTTATACTAGAATGTAATCATGTTATGCAAACTACTCCAGGACAAAGAATTGCTCAGATACTACTTCTACCTTATGTTCAGCAAGGTGAGGCTATAAATAGGAAAAGAGAAATGCAAGGATTTGGAAGCTCAGACATCTATTGAATACATGAAATTAGCAAAACCCGTCCCATGATTAATTTAAGAATAGAGGGAAAACAATTTAGGGGTCTAGTGGACACTGGAGCAGATGTTAGTGTTATCAACAAAGAATTCTGGCCTCCAAATTGGTCCAGGGCAGAAACTAAGGGCTCAGTTAAGGGGGTAGGAGTTCCTGATGACACACAACATAGTGCTGCAGTGTTAAGGTGGCGAGATGAGGAAGGACAGACAGGATAGTTTCAGCCCTACGTCATCTCTGGAATTACAGTCAACTTATGGGGCCAGGATGTTTTAGAAGGCTTATAGGCATGTATTGTTACTGGCAAAGGAAAGCAGTTTGTAACTCAAATAGGATATCAACCATTTTAGGAGCGGTCACTGCTCAGTCTCCTCACCCTCATGCTGATCCTATACAATGGAAAGATGATAGACCTGTATGGGTGGATCAGTGGCCATTAACCAAGGAGAAATTAAATCATATTCATGAATTAATCCAAGAACAAATAGAGGCTGGCCACATAGAGCCTCCAATAGTCCTTGGAATACGCCTATATTTACAATCCCTAAAAAGGCGACAGGAAAATGGCGATTGTTACATGATCTTAGAGCAGTTAATGCTACTATGCATACCATGGGAGCTTTACAACCTGGACTCCCAGCGCTTTCACAAATCCCTTTAAACTGGTCTCTCATAGATCTTAAAGATTGTTTTTTCACCATTCTCTAGGCACCTCAAGATAAACAGAGATTTGCATTTTCAGTGCCAACTATTAATAATATAGAACCCATGAAAAGATATCAATGGAAGGTTTTACCTCAAGGAATGGCTAATAGCCCTACTTGGTGTCAAAAATATGTGGCTCAAGCTGTTCAGCCTTTAAAGGACAAATACTCCCAATGTTATATTATTCATTACATGGGTGACTTGCTCTTAGCAAGCCCACGAGAAGAGCAGACTTTGGCCATGTTTTCCCAATTAGAAGAGGAGCTCCCTAAATGGGGTTTAAGAATTGCTCCAGAAAAGGTACAGAAAGAAACGCCTTTCCAGTATCTGGGAACCATAATTGAAAACCAATGCATTAGGCCTCAGAAAGTGGAGATAAGAAAAGACTGTCTTAAAATTTTAAATGACTTTCAGAAATTATTAGGGGACATTAACTGGTTAAGATCTTAGCTGAAGGTCTCTACAGGAGAACTGACAAATTTATTTAGCTTACTTCGAGGTGACTCTAATCTTTCCTCTCCCCGACTCTAACAGATGAAGCTAGGAATGAGTTGCTAAGGGTTGAGCAGGCAATTTGCTCAGCCCAAGTAGCACAGGTCCAGCCTGAATTACCTTTATTGGGACAAATTAACCCTACTGCAAATAGTCCCACTGGAGTCATCTTTCAAAATAAAAATTCTCCTGCCATTATTGAATGGGTCCACCTAGGGCAACAGTCCTCTAAAACTGCAGTTACATATGTAGAACTATTGGTCCAATTAATATTTCAAATTATAAAATGTTGTAAACATCTTAGAGGGGAAGAGCCTCAGTGTATCTATCTGCTTAGAGGGGAAGAGTCTCAGTGTATCTACCACCCCCTCACTTGGGAAGCAATTAGAAATGTTATTTCAGACTGGTATGAATTGGCAAATAGTGTTAAGTGAATATACAGGGGAACTTAGCTGTCACCTATTAAAAGATAAATTACTACAATTTTTATAAAATACCTCCATCATTATACCACAAAATACTAGGCAGGAACCAATTCCTGAAGTTTTAACTGTTTTTACTAATCGATCATCAAGTGGGAAAGCTGCCTATCATACAACAAATTCAGACCGAGTCATACTGATCAGTCATACTTCTGTACAAAGAATTGAATTAGAAGCTATTAAGGCTGCATTGCAGGATTGCCAAGAGCCTCTTAATATCATCTCTAATTCCTTTTATGCTGTGAACTTAGTGAGTAGAATTGAAACTGCCTGGTTAAAATGGCTTAGTGACCAAAGTTTATTTTTACTATTCAAACAAGTTCAGCAGATTGTACAACAGAAACAATATCCTTTTTCTTTTAATTTTATTGATTTTTTTTTTACAAAGATAAAGAAAGAGGAATAGAGAGTTAGAAACATTGATGAGAGAGAAACATCAATCAGCTGCCTCCTGCACACCTCCTACTGGGGATGTGCCCGCAACCAAGGTACATGCCCTTGACCAGAATTGAACCCGGGACCTTTCAGTCCACAGGCTGATGCTCTATCTACTGTGCCAAACTGGTCAGGGCAAACAATTATCCTTTTTATATCACTCATATCAATAGTGTCTCAATAAGGCTCATAGTGTCTTACCTGGTCCTTTAACAAAAGGAAATGCACAGGCTGATGAATTGGTTGCTTTATTGAAAGAAGCCTTAGAATTTCATCATCTTTTACATCAGCCTGCCAAAATGCTGTCTAAACAATTCTCAATCACTAAACAACAGGCAAAACAGATTGTTAAGGAATGTCCCACTTGTATGGAGTCAACCCTAGAGGTTTGCTGAGGGACCATATCTGGCAAATGAATGTAACACATTACAATTCCTTTGGACGCCTTGGGGCATTACATGTCTCTGTAGATCCCTTTTCAAAAGTCCTATGGGCTACTGCATCTACAGGAGAAACAGCAAAACAGGTTATTAATCATTGCCTAGCTGCTTTTGCCATCATGGGAGTTCCAAAAATTATTAAAACTGATAACGGGCCTGCTAACACAAGCTGTCAATTCCAGGAATTTTGTAAAAGGTGGAAAATTCAGCACATTACAGGAATACCATATAATTCCCAAGGACAGGCCATTATTGAACAACAGCATCAGCAGCTAAAATTCAAACTTGAAAAACAAAAGGGAGGATGATGGAGAAATCACCTGCAGGTAGGCTGCACCAGGCCTTAATTACCTTAAATTTTTTCACTTGTGATGCTGATGGACCGACACCTATGGAGCTAGATTGGTGTCAGAATAAAACAAAAAAGAAAATGGTCTAGTTAAATGGAAGGACCCTGAATCTGGTTTATGAAAGGGACCCGGTCCATTATTAACCTTTGTCAGAGGGTATGCTTGTATACTCCCAGAGAATTTTTCCAAACCTGTGTGGATCCTGCTAGAAATATTAAACCGCAACAGGGATCCAAGAGAAACTAGCCAGACTAATGAGGACCTTGCGTCTGGAGCCACACCATGCAGCTGCAGACAATCAACTACCTCAGCCACAGAGAGCAGCGACTGCAAGCAGTCCACTGAAGATGAGGAGCTAGAGGAGGACGGGCTGGACAACAAGCAGCCTGGAGACCACCTGGGACATGGTAAAGAAGACGGTACAGACGCCTGACACCTGAGAACGTCTTTCTTGCCATGCTAGCAGTAATCATCTGTATGGTAATATTACCTGGGGCAAATGTGGAAGTATTTCAGACTCATGCTCCTGACCCTTCATGGGTAAGAACCCTTGTTGCAGAAAGACCAAAAAACGAAGCAACACTTTGAAGAAGTGGAGAAATCACAGTTTTAATAACACACGCAGACTCTGGGGTGTCCTAAATCCCAAATCCAGAGTGGGGGTAGCATGCAAGAACCTTGCTTTATAACTGCCCCTCCAGTTCATTGATTTGCAAATATACTCCCTCCCCCCAAGGCCCTGAAGGGAGTATTCTGTTCATCTACCCTTCCCCCAGGTGTGCTTAGGTTTGGGCTCAGAATAAAGCCCCCTGCCCTACCGCAGGACAGGGCTTTGTTTGGTTTTATGGCCTAACATTCCTTGCAAAACCAGCTTCCTCCTCATCTTTACATGGGCTGATCCCCTGCCTAATGTAGTATCTAGTAGGAACTTAGGTGGGGCAAGGAAGTAAGACCTTGTCTATATAAAAAAGAAATTGACAGCCAGTTTAAAATTGAATTGTCATGACCTAGAGCAAAGAATATCCTTACATGATATTATTCTACAATGTCATTGATAACTTTTGATATTTTACAACAGCATATTGTACATTTATCCCAAACAAACTTACAAACTAATTCTTTGAATGTTTGTCAGCAATTTAATAAGGACGTAAAAGGATTTAATCCCTTCCACTGTGTGGAAAGCCCCTTGGGAAGGCACCTGAGCATTCTATATTGGCCTCTCTTGCTTTTTTTGTCAAGAGAGTCCCTCTTCTCACAATCCAATTACCCACAGCTGTTGCCTGAGCTCTCTGTTCATGCTGAGGTTGAAGCCTCATGGTAGCTGCTACCATGGATCTGTCTCTCGCCCGATGACATGAGCAGGGCCCTCCCTGGAGAAGAAACCTGGGTTCCCCAAAATATGTGAACAATGCCGGGGCCCTGCCAGGCAGTTGCTGGGCGTGAAGACCACAGGGGCATAGGCTACCTAGGAGATAGAACTGAACCTCACATCACCCTGCTTGGCCCCAGAGATGGGTAAGATTCCTCAGGGAAGGAACAACCTAAGACAGGCACAGTCGCACAGGGGCCATCAGGAGAGAACTTGGGGGTCAACAGAGGTGGGGCACAGATCCTCACCTCCCCAACAATGCAGGGGCTTGAACACTCGCCCCTTTTGAGGGAGGTCTCCTGCCCCCATGGCTGCTTCCTGCTTCCCATGCCCAGCTCAGATCGGGACCCACACAACATACAGAAACTTGGCCCAGCTCAGATTGGGACCCAGATAACAGAGACTTGGCTGACAGCAGCTGCTATATCTAAATCCAGCCTAACTCCAGGAATGCACAGGGCCTTCTCAAGGATGCAAAATAATCCCTTCCATTAATATTTACAGTGTAAACTAAAATTGTTGTTAGAGTATTAAATTTGACAGTGAAATAGTAGTCAAGTTTTATTGAAATAAGTAAATATTCAAGAAAATTTAATTGTACAAAAAGCTATTCCTAAAAGTATTAACCAAAATTTTTATTGGCAGTTCATTTCATGGTAAAATTGTTTAACATGCAAGGAACCTAAAGCAGTCATATTTTTTGTGATAAAAATTTTCCAAAAGCCTCCTAATAATTAAGTCAAAAAAGGGGGGGGGGGGATAGTAGAAGAATATTGTAATGGGTTTAATGTAACTTTGCTCTCTAGCCTGCTTTAGTCTACTAGATTAATGAGGAAAATAAACTTAGCTGTCTGACCTTGTAAGCCAGAGACTAGATACACCCATATTCTCATGCCATGCCAGATATATTTTTTAATTGAATAGAACTGTGTTGTTTTCAAGGCCACCAGCGAGATAACCAATAACGAGTTAAAAGTCAGTGGGAAATTTTCAAATCTGTTTTCCTAGTCAAGCCCCAGTTACAATTCTCTGTAAACTGACAAAATACCAAGTCAGGGCCCTGATTATGTTTGTGGTTTCTGTGAATAAAAGCTTGCTTAGCACCAAGGTCGGGACTGTTAGAGGCGAAGGGTTCCCAGCGTGGAGGTGCCTGTAGCAGTCCGCTGGTCAGCACAATAAATTCTCGCTTGCTGCTTAAGACCTAATTGGATTTGGTGGTCTTATTCTCGCTAATGTTGGTCCACAACAAATACCATGTAAGGGAAAATATCCTGTAACTAAATACTTTGAAAATTAATCTTCATTTGTAATGCTAATAGCAAGACACCCATGAAAAACATATATGGTGTCAAAATAAGCCAAAGGAAAGACATTTGGGCAAAAAAAAAAAAAAAAAAGGATCCCAAGTAAAATTTATAGAAAAGATTCCTTTATTAACTTCTGGTCGAGAATATGTTTGTATATTTTCAGAAAACAACTCTAAGACCATGTGGATTCCTGCAACAGAGAGGAATTATCAGGAATGCTCCAGCTATGAAGACAAGAGGAAAAACAATCCAGGGATGGAAGATGCCTATGCTTTGCCATGCTAGCAGTCAGCAGCTGTGCATCACTGCAGGTTGCCCAGGACCAAACCAGAGAAGGTCGGACCTGCATTGCCACCATTTGTCCACCATCCAGAACTGAAATATCATTGCTGACATTGAAACTTGGACTCAGAACTGTTGGACATTTTTTGTTTTTATATGTTTATTTCTGGTCTGCAGATACAAGATCTTTTAAAGGAAAGAAACGGGGGAGATGCGGGAGACTGATCACTGTCACCTTAATTGCTCTGAATGGTTGGAGCTATTCACTCATAGTTTAGATTGAGACATAGATAGTTAAAGCAACCCTCCACCTGTTACTCATATGTAAATTCTTGCTGCCGGTTTGTTGTCGGAATTTCCTGCCTAAAAGATATGGTTGTTTTCCCATAGCCTTAATAAAAGCCTTGAGCAAGGCCAGAGCAGTGGGCAGTCTTTCCAACTTGAGGTAGACTCCATGCCTGGCATCCAAGTTCCAAATTAATTCCTTCTAGTCTCTCTTTCATCTTGTGTGCGGCCTTCTCCAGAACCTGAACCCTGAACGGGAACCTGAGCCACGCGGGACGTGTAAGGGGTTTCCTCACTGTGTCATTTTAATTTTTAATGTTGCTACTAGAAAATCTGAAACTGAACACATGGGTCACATGATAGTCTACTGGATGGTGCTGTGCTAGATATTAAGGACATTATAGAGGAAACCAGACATGGTCTCCGTTATACATTTATAATCTGTCAGGAAGATGAAAAGTAGACACAAATAATGCTACTATGTGCTTAGTGTCACAAGAGAGGCTTGGACAAGCATGAGGGCTGTCCACTTTCAAGATAATTTCTTTGAGGGTTTACAAAATTTGTGATTTTCATCTGTAGTTAAATTTTATGACTAAGTGATTTTTGTGTCACTACAGTTTCTACTGAGGAAGGTTAAGTAAACCATTTTATATGTCAAAAAAGCAAAAACTGTCATCTTTCTTAAGCTCTTACCATATGTAAGACTGTGAAATAAACTTACATAGTGGTCTCTTCTTCTGATTCCTGAAAAAGAGCAACAAAACCCCTATGGTTCCAGCTGGTTTGCTCAGTGGATAGAGTGTTGGACTGCGGAGCAGAGGGTCCAGGGTTCAATTTTGGAAAAGGGTACAGACCTCAGTTGTAGGTTCCTCTCAGGCCTGGGCCCTGGTCAGGGTGTGTGCAGGAGGCAACCAATTGATGTGTTTCTCTCATGTTGATGTTTATGTCTTTCCCTCTCTCTAAAAATCAATGGAAAAATATCCTCAGGTGAGGATTAAAAAAAATAATAAATAAAACCTTATAAATTCCTAAGTGAGAAGAGCACTAGGAGCACCTTTTGTTCTAATAAGAAGGTCATGATTAGAAGTCCTCTAGGGAGGTGAGGAGCAGATATCCTCTAGCGGAACCCTACCCAACACGAGCATGACCTCCACAATATCTTTGAGCAGAAACAGTGATGTCATCATACAGCTCTGGTAGTTAGAAAGCTCTTCATAATGCGGGTGCTCTGTGATTTCTGCCCATTGGCCCTACTTCTGCCTTTTGAGCCCAAACAGAACAATAAACCCTTTCTTCCATGTATCTAAAGTTGGCAGTCATGCTCCCCTTACTCCCGAATTACATCTTCCCAGACTACACACCAGCGGCTCTTGTCACCACTCTTCATATGTAATGGTTCTGGACTTCCCCACCCTGGATATCCCTTTCTACTTACATTCTAGTTACTCATATTCTCATGCCCAAAGCTGGAGTCTATCCCCTAGAAGTGGTGTTATCATTGAAAGAATTGCCCTGAATGGCTTGGCTCAGTGGATAGAGTGTCGGCCTGTGGACTGAAGGGTCCCAGGTTCGATTCCGGTCAAGGGCATGTACCATGGTTGTGGGCACATCCTCAGTGGGTGTGTGCATGAGGCAGCTGATCGATGTTTCTCTCATTGATGTTTCTAACTCTCTATCCCTCTCCCTTCCTCTCTGTAAAAAATCAACAAAATAATATTTTTTTAAAAAAGAATGAAAACAGCTCCCTGGTCAGGACAGTATATGTGGCTTACCATCACATTAGTACTTTCAGCAGGCTCAAAACACTTCAGGATACATCAACAGTCAAAGAAAAAACTGGCCAGAAATAATCCGTAATACATTTTGAGGTTAAAATATACATTCAATATGGATGGTTAAAAATAAATCAAATTTTAAATAAAAGAAAATTTGAAATAAAAGATAGAGAATAAACTCTCCACTCCTATAACCCTGCCCAGGTTTTACTCCTCACAGGTAACAATGTACTCATTGGCTTTTATTCTTCTTGGGTGTAGGAGGTCACTATACTTATACCTCTGCTTACTAATTCATCATAATTAAACTGTAGTATAAAATCCTGGCATAAAAGATGGGGAAACTGGCTCAATATAATATCTAATACACACATACATAGTGGATACACACACCTTTTTAGAAAAATATTTATCAAGTACTATACTTGGACCCATACAAAAGAAGATACCCTTTCTATCACAACACCTGTGCTGCTCAGAGTTAAACATTCTAGTCATCAGTGTCCAATGGACTATCTTTTCTTTCATTTCATTTGTTGCTTAAAACAAGGGCATACTTGTGTGTTTTGCTGCAAATTTGGACTATGTGTTTCTTATAGGACCAAGGCCTCTGGTCCTTAGATGCTGCTTGGCATTGATTTATCATTAAGTCATTGTTGTTGTTTTTTCCATAAAAGGTGAATGGAAGGTAAACTTTCCTTTTGTTACTGGAAAATCAAATTCCACCCTGGCTTGAGGGAGTGGGGTGGCTCTTGGGGTACCACTGAACTAAGCCTTTTCAGAAGCCCCATGGGAGAATAAGGTGCATGGGGATATATTCCTTGGGTTGCAAAGTCCCATGTCTTTTAATCCAGTCCTGAAAGAGAGGCAGCTACGGTTCCAGTAAAGCCAAAAGCAAGGCCAGTGTCCAGAGCTGTCCTTCCATGTTGCAGCCAGGTCCAGTCCAAACATTCAAGGTAATTAAAGTCCATTAGTCCATGGTGTAGAGTCCCACAAGGTGTGAGTCACGTGGGTATAGAGGAGTGTGCCCCGTAGAGAGCGCCTGGGAAGGTGCATGAGCTGATTGTCGGCAGAGCCACGTCCTGGAAACATACCTTGACAGAGGCAGGTATGCTGTCAGTCAGCCTGACCTTTAGCTCAGGCGTTAGATCTAAGTTCAGCCAGGCACCAGGAATGGACACAATTATCCAGGGTCAGCCACGAGTGACAATTACAAAGAAGCCACAAGAATGAAGAATTGCAGTTTGATCTTTAACCATGATTTCACATAATTTCCTTTGTCTAAAACTTTAGTAAAACTTCCTGGTATGAAGCTATCCTATTTAATAAAAGAGTAATATGCAAATTAACCATCACACCCTCACTTCGTCACTCCGTCAGAAAGATGGCTGTGGCCACAGAGCTGGAGTGAGCAGGAGGCTTGCGTTGCCCTCAAGGCTACAAAGTTTCAATTACAGAAGATAAATAAATCCAAGATACCTGCTTCTAGCCCATGGGTGTGGCCAGCCTGAAAATGGCCATCAGACCCTCACCCAGGCTGGCCAGGCACCCCAGTGGGGACCTCCACACTGAAGGGGCTATGACCAGCCTGCAAACAGCCATCAGCCCCTCACCCTGGCTGGCCAGGCACCCCAGTAGGGACCCCCAACCTGAAGGGGATGTGGCCACTCTGAAAATGGCCCTTAGCCCCTCACCCAGGCTGGCCAGGCACCCCAGCAGGACCCCCCACCCTGATCCGGGACACCCTTCAAGGCAAACCAGCCGGCCCCCACCCATGCACCAGACCTCTATCCTGTATAATAAAAGGATAATATGCAAATGGACCATAACAGCAGAACAACTGGGAATGACTGGTCATAGTGCAATGCAGGAGCTGCCTCCTGGTGGTTAATATGGCCAGTTGCCAGCACAGTAGTGGTGGCAGGAGACTCTCCCGCCTCCTCAGCAGTGCTAAGGATGTCCGACTGCAGCTTAGGCCTGCTCCCCACTGGCAAGTGGACATCCCCTGAAGGCTCCTGGGCTGCCAGAGGGATGTCTGACTATCAACTTAGGCCCAATACCCCAGGGAGCGGGCCTCAGCCAGCAGGTGGACATCCCCTGAAGGGTCCCAGACTGCAAGAGGGCACAGACCGGGCTGCGGCACTCCCCCTGAGTGCACCAATTTTTCTGGACTGGGCCTCTAGTATATAATAAACACGTTACACCAGCTCTGGGTTACTGTCTTTCCATCAGAGGGTAGCGTCCCACCTGACCCCAGCTTTACTTAAAGTCTTTGTGTGTGTCTCTTTTTTTCCTTTTCTCTCCCAGCTTCCCCTACTCAGGACTCGTCCACTCTCCAGCCATGCTGGTCGTGGCTAAGAAAGAAATACTTATAGTGCCCCCTGCAATAGGAGAGCCAGGAACCCTGCATATGAGAAAGAGATTCCTTTGTGTAGTTAATGTATTCGGGTTTCACAACATTGCACTGGCCACACCTATTCTGGCCACTAATTTGTTCTCAGGTGTGACTGACATACATCTTCCCACATTGCTCAGACCTTACTGGGCATGTGTTTACATTGCCTTTGTCCAGTATCTTCCCCCATTGCTCAGCAGGGAACAGACTTGGAGAATGTTCAATTAGTAAAGTTAAATAAATGGCAAGCCTATAATATCTAGTCTTCCATTTACTCCTTTCCAGTTAAATAATAACCAGGTTATTATAATGGTATCACCTACATTCAGAAAGTATCTTTATTTTATCCTTGTACTCAGCTAATAATCTGGCTACTTACAGAATTCCAGGTTGAAAACCATGCCAGAATTTTGAAGGTATTTTCTACTGTATTTTAGCTAACAATAATGCTGATGACACTAACCTGAGACTTGTAACAGATCTACTGCAGTATCTGTATCTTTGGTTTCTAAAATTTCACAAGAATATGTATTGGGAGCAGACCCTTGTCATTTACCTCAGTTGGTTCCTGCTGGGCCCTTATAATATGAAGATCGATGGCTCATTCAGCAGTTAAAATTGACTAGACTCCAGGTACCATGAGGAGGTGTGTACTATCCTTATCTTCTTTTTCTCAGGTGGGAAACCTTGTCTGAGCTCACATATTTCTAACTACATCTGTTCTCTCTTCATTAATGCTGAGCATTTCAAATATTTTTAACAGAATCATCATTTTACTTTGCATATCTTTATTTAGTGAGGCAAATCAGTTGTTCAGAGGCTTTTTAAAAATGTATTTATTTATTTCTTATTTATTTATTTATTTATTTATTTATTTATTAATCTATTTAGTTGTCAATCCTCACCTGAGGATATTTTTCCATTGATTTTTAGAGTATGGAAGGGAGAGGGAGAGAGAGAAACATCGATTGGTTGCCTTCGACCAGGGCGGGGTATCGAGCTTGCAACCAAGGTTCTGGACTGGAATCGAACCCAGAACCCTTCAGTCTGTGGGCTGACACTCTAGCCACTTAGCCAAACCGGCTAGGGGAAAAAATAAATTTCTTATTGATAAACTGCCTGCTGCAGAGCTTAGCCCCATTTCCTACTGGACAACTGCCTCTTTCTTACCAACTTGCAAGATGTTCTTCTATATTAAGAATATCAATTCTTCACCATGTATGTCAAATATCTTTTAAACAGTTTACCATACTTTAATTATGTTAATGGTGGGTTCTGCCTAGTATTCTCATTGTTGTGTAGTCTGTTTCCTTGGACTTTTCTGGCTCTATTGCCACGATAAGAAAGGCTTTCTTCAACACGAGATGTCAGTCCTGTTTTAATGCCTCCCATTCTGATGGCCAGATGCAATCCCTTGTTGCAGGTTGACAGCACTACTGCTAAAACGCAACAGTCTACAGAATTAAAGATGGCCCATCTTTGAAGAATATCATATGTATACTAATGTGACTATACTTTGAAAAAGTAAAAATTATCTTTATTTGTAAATTATCTATATTTGTAAAGCTTAAATACTATATTTTTACCAAACAACATGAATACATGCTTTCTATAAAAAAGTAATTATTCTAATCTAGAAAAAACAGTGGAAGAATGGAAAATTTTAAAGGTATAACACCCAAGGACTTACTACATATTACTGCTTCCAGTTTTGCCTTTTCCAGAATGTCAGAGAGATGGAATCATACAGTATGTAGCCTTTTCAGATTGGCTTTTGTCACTTATTAATACACATTTAAGACTCTTCCATGTATTTTCATGGTTTGACAGCCCATTTCTTTTTATTTCTGAATAATATTCCATTGCCTGAGGATGTCACAGAAGGGAAAAATGCATCCTTCAGTTTATTCATAAACTCACCTACTGAAGGATACATTTGTTGCTTCCAAGTTTTGGCAATTATGGATAAAACTGCTATAAATATCTGTGTGCAGGTTTTTGTGTAGACATACATTTTTTAGCTTCTTCAGGTAATCACCAAGGAGCATGATTGCTGGGTCACATGGTATGAACACATTTAGTTTTAAATATCACTAGAGTCCTGGTGCATAACATTCATGCATGGGCGGGGGGATTCCCTCAGCCTGGCCTGCACCCTCTCCAATCTGGGACCCCTCAAGGGATGTCTGACTGCCTCTCGCATTCCGGGACTGCTGGCTCCTAACCACTTGCCTGCCTGCCTGCCTGATCGCCCCTAACCACCTCTGCCTGCCTGCCTGATCGCCCCTAATTACTCCCCTACTGGACTGATCACCCTTAATTGCTCCCCTACTGGTCTGATTGCCCCTTAACCGCCTCTGTCTCGCCCCTCACCCAGGACCCAGGATTCCCTTTTCCAGCCAGTAGCAGGCACCCAGGACCCATGCTTCCCTCCTCTGGCTGGCTTCAGGCACCCAGGACCCAGGCCAGCTTCGCCCGGGCGGGCCGCAGCTGCAGGGGACCATAGGCGGGTGGCTTTGCCAGGGCCACAGCTGCAGGTGCCCGGGACTATGGGGTGGGGGGCTTGTCCCTCTTCTGGGCCCCAGCCCCAGCCACTGCAGGGCACACAGCTTGTCCCTCTCCTGGGCTGCAGGTGCAGTCCTAGCTGCTGGCACCCAGGACCATGGGGCAGGCGGCCTGTCCCTCTCCCAGGCCTCAGGTGCATGCACAGCCACTGCCACCTGGGACTGTGGGGCAGGCAGCTTGTCCCTCTACTGGGCGGCAGCCTGGCTTCCCCATTCCTCTCTTGCGAGCTCATTTGTGCCTGGCTGGTCCCTATTCATCTCTCCCCACTGTTGAGTGTCTGAGCCGTTAAGGCATGACAGTGTGAGGGCACTGACGACCATTTGCATATTAGCTCTCTATTATATAGGATTCCTATTTTACAGATTAGGAAACTAAGGCAAAGACAAGTCAAATAACTTGCCTGAAGTCAGAGCTGTGAAGTAGTAGATCTGGGATTTGAAAATCCACACAGTTCAGCTCCAGTTTGTGCTCTGAACCATCACACATACAGCTTCTCAACAATAAAGACCTAACACTAAACAAAAGCTTATTAATCTATGCTTTTTAAGTCAGCCACACTGGATCTGCACCACTTATAATTCCTTTGCTTGCAAGAAACTTTTCAGATCTCCCTCCCCACAGTGAGGCTTTCAAATTTGTTTTGCTTTGCGCAGGTAATTGGCTGATCCTTCATCCAAATCTTCATTCAGTGCTATCCAAGACATATATCAAGAACACAGCCCCTTACATTTCAGTCTCCTTCCTTCCAAAAGAAACACAAACAAAGCTGATCTGAACATAAGGTCATAAAATCCAAACACATTTTCAATACACCTGTTGTCACTTACTAGCTGTGTGATCTTAGGCACATTTATTAACATCTGAGATTCACTATCTGTCTGGTAGCTGTTGAAAGATTACCTGAGAGCCTGTATACCAAGTAGGTCAAACTCGTGGCCTACAAGTCACAAGCCTCATTTATTTGGCCCCTGTTAGCCTTTGAGTTTACTATATACAGACTTAATTTATGCCTGATCCATATTCAGTTTGTTCTCAACACAGTACTCAGAGTGATCTTGTTAACTTCAGTTGGGTCATGTCATCCCTCTCTTCAAAATCCTTCCAGCTACTCAATTTGCAATTTAAATCCGCTCTCCTTCCCTATTTCACTTTTCTCCTCAGGACTTAGGAAGAAAACCTCTCTAACACACATATAATTTATTTACTTATTTTGTGTATTGTCTTCCTTCCCCTGCTAAAATGTAAGCTCCATTAAGGCACAGATTCCTGTCTGCTTTGTTTTGTCTCCAAAGCCTACAATAGGGCCTGACACATAGTAGGTACATAATAAAGATCTGTTAAATGAATAAATGAATAAAGACAAACGCTTAATAAAAAATGGCTGCCACCACCACCATTACCATTTAATCTCTCTGAAACTCACTTTTTCATCTGTAAAGGAGTGGTAATCATGCCTTACCTAACTCAAGGTAATTGCTAAGAACATATTAATGACATGACAGCGCCACTATGCAAATACAAGACGTAGCATTTTCCTTATCACATCCATATCTTCAACTTGTTGCTGATCTTCAACCTGACAGATTTGTGTTTCTTCTAATTCTCTGAAGGTTGAATCTGCTTTCTTTTCTGACAATTAGGCATGGTGACAATAACTCCAACCCTCAGCCCATTTTTTCTCTCCTTGAGGTGCCTTTGTTTGATAACAATTACACATTTTATTCATATGCCCTCCTCCTGAAGGACTGACTGAAGATATATTCAGTGGCTCAAATGCTAAAACATAGTTTCTTAATATTATAGTAGTACTAGTGGCTGGAGAAGAAATGGTGAATAGAAGTGATGCAGAGACCAAAAGCGCAAGCCTTAGTTTCCCTCAAGTAAACTATCTGGGCCTTCTCCTAACTATTCCCACCTGCAATGGCCAACTCCATGAGTTACAAACACTGCCGCATCCAGACAAGAAGTCTGATCCAGAGATGATACTTATTTACACTCACACAGAAAGAACAGAGGGGATGTGTTCTTTCACAGCAGCCAGCATGAGGCTAGGTGATCACCTTGCTGTAGAAACTGTCACTCGAAAGGCTGTGAATTAAAATCATGGGGTTTACCACCAAAAGGACAAATGTTAGATTTTTAAAACCATGACAAAAAAAGTAATGTCCAAATATGTAACTAGATAGCTGGCAATAAAAATTAGTAAACTGAGAAAATGCAGAATCATATTAATATTTGAAGTTATTTTTTCATGCAAGTGTAAATAGGGAGTTTTGAATCTTCATCATCACAAGTAGACACTTGCAAAGTTCAGTTCTTTAAAAACCCAATCTGTTCAGTTTACTGTGACCGTTATTTGGTCAATGAAAAAAATTAAGATATATAACTTCTAAATTATAAGTGACTAGGTTAGTTGTTCTCTCTCACACCTGTCTTAATGGTCAGTCTATACTCATTCCTGGTGTTAAAAACCCATGGGCTTAAGAATCAATAAATTTTACAGAAATCGCTGAGAAAAATATTTTTGGACATAATTTGCTACCAAACTAGGTGCCCATGCTAATTGTTATTAAAGGCAGTAATCTCCAAGAAAAAGAAAAATAGAATTCCTGCCCTAACCGGTTTGGCTCAGTGGATAGAGCGTTGACCTGCGGACCAAAAGGTCCCGGGTTTGATTCCAGTCAAGGGCATGTGCCTTGGTTGCGGGCACAACCCCAGTGGGAGGTATGGAGGAGGCAGCTGATTCATGTTTCTCTCTCATCAATGCTTCTAACTCTCTACACCTCTCCCTTCCTCTCTGTAAAAAAACAATAAAATATTTTAAAAAAAGAAAAAAAAAAGAAAAATAGAATTCCGAGAAGTTAAGCTAAAGGACTATTAAAGTACTGACATTTTTATGGGACAAACAGATCAATTATAAACAGTATTTCAGACCTGGGAAATCTTTACCTGCGCTAATTTATTTTTCTTAAGTTCTCCATTTTCTGACACACAACCTATTTGCACAATCTTAATTGTGACTTGAATTTAAGAGAATTTTCTAACCAATATTTTGTTAAAAATGACACTCAGTGAGAAACACAATTCCTCATCATATTAACAGAGACTTTTGTTTTATTGTTCAAGCATTTATCACAATTAGTAATTACCTTGTTTTGTTTTTTTGCTTATTGTCTTTTCCCTACACAATTTCTGTATGACCAGAGTCCCTATCTTCTTCACTGGTATCTCCCCTACATCTAACATAGGTGCCTGACACTAACAAGTATTCATATTTACGGAATTAACAAATGGATGATTTTGGCCACAGCAAAATATGATAAAAAGCTAGACAATATGCCCTCAGATTTCTCAAAAATATTTTTTAAAGCTGGTTATTTTTAAAAAAATGCTTCACACATATATCCTGAAAAAAGTTGCATCTTTTTGGAAATGAAAATAACCTCAAATATCACAGCAGGGTTGGAACCCACAAAATTATTCTGAAGAGAGTGAAGGTGAAAGAAAACTAATGGCAGAAAAAGAACTGTGCTTATTACTCTCCCAGGGTTTTGTACATGCTATCTTAGATAAAACCTTGGAGGCACCATAAATACAAGTGAAGTGAGAATCAGAGGGGAAGTCATTGGCCCCAGGTCAAGAAGGTGTTGAAATTGGAATTAGAATATCACGTCTTTCATACACACACACACACACACACACTTTTTCCTTTTCAGATAAAGGGAGAAGGTGAGAGAGATAGAAACATCAATGATGAGAATCATTGATTGGCCGCCTCCTGCACACTCTACACTGGGGATGTAGCCCACAGTCTGGGCATATGCCCTGACCGGGAATCAGACCATGACCTCCTGGTTCATAGGTTGATGCTCAACTACTGAGCCACGGTGTCCAGGCTATCAGGTCTTTCTTAAACCAAAGCCCATTTTATCTCTTTTACTCCATCTTGTCTCTACCAGGAAAAATAAATTAACTTTTTCCAGTGACACACACTAAGTTCATTAAATGATACAGTTAGTGTTTGCAAAGAAATGTTTATTCAATTTTTACAACAGGAAATATATAGGTAAAGTAAGTAATTAAATGCATCCTTTGATGAGGTTGAAATGATATGGGGGAAAAACAGATAAAGTTACTAGAAAAGAAACATTCCAATGTACACATTCTCAAACCCACTATACCATTATTCTAAAGCTAAAGATCTTCAGACTTTGAGGTATTTTTAGTTTGGAAAAAGGAAGATATGCCTTTAACAGAATTGTGATCTAAGATTAACCTTCAGGGTAACTGTCAGGTTTCCAATTGGAATTTATAGCTCAAGCCCATCTCTCAGAAGAACTTCCTAAATTTTGTGAACCTGAACAATCTACGTGATTAACAACAGGAAGATGGTTAATTAATTGGACAATACAACAGAACATGAAAATAATTATGCTAGAGTACTGACATTTATGGGTGAATTGTCATTTTTAAGCTTTCCCATGGTGTTTTACAGTTTGTTTAATATTAACTTTAAAAGTAATGACTTGACCTGACTTTTTAGGAAGGTCAGAATAGGACTGAAGGAAACTCTACAAAAGTCAAAGTCAAATTGTCAGCACTGTGCAGCAGGCAACGAGCTATCTCATCATAAGCCTTGGCTTCTCCCTGTCCGGAGGAGGCGCTGGAATCTGCTCAGGAAGGGACATTTTGAGTCCCTTGAGTACAGCCCCATGAAAACTGGGTGGCAAATTAGACAACAGTAGTTGTCCTCAAAATGCCCCCTAGCTGGTCTGGCTCAGTGACTAGGGCTTTGGACGGAAGGGTCCCCGCTTGGACTCCCGTCAAGGGCACATGCCTGGGTGGCGGGCTTGATCCAGTAGGGGGCGCGCGGCAGCCTATCAATGATTCTCTCATCGTTTCTCTCTCCCTCTCTGACATCAACAAAAACATACTGTTTTTGTTTGTTTGTTTGTTTTAAATGCTCCCTGGATCACCAAATGGGATCACCTAGGAAAGTTAAAATGCAGATTCCTCAGGCCCGGTTCCTGACACTCAGTCCACATTTCTGAAGCAGGGTTGGGAATTGGCATCTGTTAAAAGTCACAAGATGGAATTCTTTTTTTTTTTTTTAAATCCTCACAGGAGAATACTTTCCCCATTGATTTTTAGAGAGAGTGAAGAGAGAGGGAGAGAAAGATACATCAATTGGTTGCCACCCACACGAGCGCCAACAAGGGCTGGGGATCGAACCTGCAACCCAGGTATGAGCTCTTTCTTGGCTGGACTCTAACCTGGGAACCTTCAGTCCTCAGGCCGACACTCTATCCACTGAGCACACCGGCGAGGGCCACACGGTGGAATGCAGGTGCGCAAGGAGGCGGGGACACGCGGGCCGGAGGCTGACGGAGCCGGGGCGCGCGGTGGGTCTGGGCCAGGCTGCCGGGGCTCAGTCTCAGTTCCCCGCGAGGAGCTCCGCGCCCCCCGCGCCCCCGCTTCTCGCACGGACCGCGCGCGGAGGCTCACCTGGCGGCGGAGACGCGCGCGCGTGTGCGGGACGCGGGGC
>PVJC01029954.1:0-21498 GCA_004026665.1 Murina feae | reverse complement strand
GCTGTCCCTCGGCTCTGTCTCAGCTCCCGCTGCGCTGGCCATGGCCTCCCCTCCCCCTTCCCTCCAGGGCCACACTCACGTCCACGATGAGGAAGTCGAGCCAGCACCAGGCGTTGGTGAAGTACTTCTTGAAGCCGTAGGCCACCCACTTGAGCAGCATCTCCAGCACGAAGACGTAGGTGAACATCTTGTCGGCGTATTCGAGCAGAACCTTGATGGTCTTCCGCTCCTCCAGGTAGATGTCCTCGAAGGCCTGCAGACCAAGTGCAACAAGGGGACATGGCGTCCCCACCACGGCCAGTGCCGCCCTGCCCGCGGCATCCCCTCTCACAGTAACTGCCACCCAGGAGGGTGGGTTGGGCGGGGGGGAGGCACGGCTGAGACGCCAGTGGAGGGGACTCATCCACGGTCGGCTTCCGACGGGCCAGCAAGCTCTCCCAGGAGCGTGGGCCAAGGGCCATGGGCGGGCCAGGAAGGACCTGACCGGTGAGCGGACAACAGGGCAGAGTGCAGGGAGAACACTTCTCCCCTCACATTACAGAGCAAGTCTCAGTCCTGGGCTGGGGCATTTTGTTTAATTAATTAACTAATAACATTTTTTTTTGGAGGCGGGGGTGGGAGGGGAGGAGGGCATTTAAAAGACCTTTCTAGAACTTACTGAGTTCCCATTTTTTTTACAAAAATATATTTTATTGATTTTTTACAGAGAGGAAGGGAGAAGGATAGAAACATCAATGAGAGAGAAACATCGATCAGCTGCCTCCTGCACACCTCCTACTGGGGATGTGCCCGCAACCAAGGCACGTGCCCTTGACTGGAATTGAACCTGGGACCCTTGAGTCCGCAGGCCGACGCTCTAGCCACTGAGCCACACCGGTCAGGGCCTGCGTTCCCATTATAACGAGGCAGGGTGTGCAGGCTCAGCTCACAGTCCCCTGCAGGAAACAACATAAAACTGGTTTTGTTTTCACTCTCCTGTATGCCGTTACCTATTTTTCATAGGAAATAAGATTGGTTTCTGATTGCAACAATCATTAGAAGCTTCCCTTTAGAATAAGTATATTAAACCAAACAGAAATGCTCAGAGGTGATCTAAGGAAACCCTTACATAAATGGTGGCAGAGACAGTTTGTAACTGTGACTTTAGGAAACACAGGACCAGAGACAGCCAAACCTCCTGCAGCCCAGAATCCAGGCGTCAACGTTTCTAAAATGTCCTTGGAGAGTTGTTTTTCTGCACCACCTCATTCCTGCCTCAACCCCAACTCCTGGGCTAACGGAGAAACCCCCATGGCTCCCGGCTGCTCTCTGCCACCTCTAGCCTGATTTGCACCTGCTCCCCTCGAGTGACTGCTCCCTGTCCAGAGAGTGCTCCGAGCTCCCAGTCCAGACAACTGAACGTGTCACCGAGGGCCCCGGGAGTGGCCTCCACCTGTGGCTCCGGGCCGCCCTGGCTGACTGCAGGGCCGCCATGAAGAGCAGTGGTCCAGGGGCCAGCGCTGTCCACAGTGCCTGGGCCTGCGCTGCTGAGCCTCCACATGGCTAATCCGGCCAGTGTACACAGGGCAACAGGAGATTCAGGTCTCAATGTGGACTTGGACAGTTGTCCAAGAAAGAGTTTTCTCTGATTATAAAGCTGTATGCTTTTTATAAAAAAACAACATGGAGCCCTGGCCGGTGTGGCTCCTTGCTTGAGCGTCCTCCCGTGCACCAAAAGGTCACTGGTTTGATTCCCGGCCAGGGCACATGTCTGGGCTGCAGGCTGGATCCCCAGCAGGGGGTGTGCAGGAGGCAGCCAATCGATGTGCCTGTCTCTCTCCCTCTCCCTTCCTCTCTAAAATGAATAAAAACATATTATTTAAAAATAACCTAGAAATTATAAAGAATAACATAAAAGGCATCCTCCAATTTCTTGACACTAAAGTAGCCACTGCTAACATTTAGGCCAACATTCTTTTTGGCACTATTTGTGTGTGTGTGTGTGTGTGTGTGTGCAACCTCATTTAGTAAAATCTTTAGCATCATGTTAAGAAAGTCCTTGCCTATTCCAAGACTAGGAAAAAAATGACCCTTCTTTTCTTTAAAAACACACACACACACACACACACACACAAAACTTTCTGGCTTCATTCCTTAGCAAAGTTTTAAAGTTTTCTTCATGTCTCTCTTATTTATACTAATAAAAGCCTTGGGGGCGATCAGGCCAGCAGGGGAGGGCAGTTGGGGGTGATCAGACAGGTGTTAATCAGCCTGGCAGGGGAGCAGTTAGGGGGTAATCAGAAGTGGTAGGCAGAAGTGGTTAAGGGCAATCAGGCAGGCAGGCAGGTGAGTGGTTAGGAGCCAGCAGTCCCGGATTGTGAGAAGGATGTCCGACTGCCAGTTCAGGGATCGGGTCTAACCTGGCAGTCAGACATCCCCGGAGGGGTCCCATATTGGAGAGGGTGCAGCTGGGCTGAGGAACAACTACCCACCCCCTTCTCCCCTTGCACAAATTTCATGCACCGGGCCACTAGTACATATTATGTTATATTTATTCCAGGTCATTTTACAATGCCTGGCATGTTAGGAATATTTGAGAAATGTTACCTGTGACTAAAAGGATTCTGTCAGTATAAAACGACAATAGCAACAATTCTTTAGATGTTTTATAATTGGCCATATAATGCTTTTAATAAGTTTTAACATTTTTCTAGGCAATCATCATCTAAAAGTAATGATATATTTCTATTTATTTTTACGATATGCTTAATTTTCCTATTTGCAGTGGCTGGTACTTCAAGATTACTATTAAGTAATGAACAACAACTAAAAAGTAATTAAATCATCATTTTTTCTGACTTTAACAAAAATTTTCAAGTGTTTTACTACTAATGATGATGACAGACGTTAATTTGAGAGTGTTTTTCACTAAATTAAGGAAATCTATTTTATTTCTGTTCTTGACAGTTTTAAAATCAGGAATTTGTTGAGATAATTTCTTATCTTTGTCCTAACTGTATAAATAGATTTCCTAATGTGGCATCATTTTGATATATAACTATCTATGATATGCTTAATGTTTTAAATATATTGCTGGATCCTATTTGCATATATTTTAAGATTTTTGCATTACTCTAAGTATGGATTATGAAACCTGGTCTATAATTTTCCTTTTGGTATACTTAGGCTGATAAAAATCAGCATTATTTAGCTTTCATAAAAATAATTTGTAGACTTCCCATTTGTTTTCGTATACTAGAATATTTTAACTAGGACTGGAACTATTTTCTTCCTTGAGAATGTGAAAGATTCCACTCCTGAGATGTGAGGTTCCCTATTTGTTTTACTCTGAAATTTTATCAGTTTTACTGTTTATTTATTTGCGAATTCATTAATTTATGTCTTTATTTTATTAATTACTTCCTTTGCTTTTCTTAAGATTACTTTGTTATTATATTTCTAATTTATTGAGTTACATAATTAGTTTACATTCTATTGAATAACAAAATTGTTTAAGTCTCTGAATTTTATTCTTATTACAGCTTTGGCTGAATCTCACATGCAATATTATCAATGTTCTTATTTTCTAGTCTCCCTCCCCAACTCCCACTCACAGTTTTTCTTTTTCTACCTCTATTTTTCATTTCTTATTTTTCTAGATTTCAGGTGGACATACCTGGTTGAGTTATAATGCGTGATTTACAGCACACGGTCATCTCTGGTCCACATACAGTCTCTTTATTTATTTGCCTCGTTATTAATGTAATGAACACCCATGAATCTACAGCAAAATAGCTTTTATTTACCCCAAGGTTTATTTAAAAATGACCTTTACATTTCTAAGGGTTTGTTTTTATTCTTTCTTTTTTGCTCTATCTAGCAGTTTCCCCATCTGTAAGATGGGCTTAATCATACCTATTGTGAGAATTAAATGAATTAATGTTTGCAACAGAGTCTGACTCACTATTTAAGTGTGAGCTATTATTATTATTAGGTTAGATCAAATTTAGCGAAATCTGAAATATTTTAGATTTCCTATTGTCTTGTTCTTCCTCTTTGCTTTGTCAATAACTAATAGAATCCCTCTTTGTTTTATATCTCAAGCTTTTGACCTTGAACTTAACCTTGTTTAATATTAACAAACAAAAGCACTCTGGTTTTTGTTGTCATTGCTTTCATTTGCCTGAAATATCTTATTATTTCACTTTTAATATTTCTGAGCCACAGCGTTCCAGGATTGTCATCTGAGAGTAATAGCTGAAGCTTTTTAAAAAAATCCATTCAGAGTCCTTTCCCTTTAAAAGATGAATTTTATCCAGTTACATTTATTATTAAAACACATGTTTGATCTTGCCTCTGCCATATTCTTTTCCGTTTTCTGATTTAATGCTTCCTTGTTGCTTATTTTTTTCCTATCTTTTACTGTAAGATCTATGTTTTCTTTCAGTAATTTGGAAGGGATATATAGTCTGCTTTCTGTTAAACAAGTTTATAACTTGAAATAACACACTGAGACTTCTTTTCTCAATATATCATTGACATTTTTTTTTTAACACTGCTTGGCTGCCTACCCCAATTAGATGCGTCTTTGCTTGCCAAAACTCCTCTCCACTTATGCCAGGCTGAGTTTTTCCTCCACAGCCCAGACTAAGTGGCTCTGGCTGCCCTTGTTTGTGGTTGTTTAAAAACAAAACTTGTTAACATATTGTCAAATCATCCTTCTCTGAAGTCTGCAGAGATTTCGCTCCAGCTGCCCATGGTAAAACAGCAGAGTCTGCAAGCCATGGGTCCGGGCCAACTCCGGAACAGGAGTGGGGCAGTCAGAGCGGAGGGGGAGGCTCAGAGGTTCAGAAGGGACAGCCGCAGTGCCTCCTCATGGCCTGCCCCACGGGGGGCACCACAGACTGGAGGCCCAGAGTCTTGGACCAAAGTGACCTCTTCCCACTCTCTAGTCCCAACGTTCCTGTTAGTTGCTCATCCCCAACAATAGCAGGTGCTTGCTCCCTTTGGGTCAGGAAAGTTTGGTTCTTCTGCCGTCTTGATCATCCCTCTCCCTCTTCAACAGTACCTTCTAGAGCCCTCTCTAGGGCTGTTCCATTTCTTCTAATAAGGGATCTGAGCGATCAGAGTTGGGTGCTTGGGAGCCAGAGGAAGGCATCCCTGGAAGGCCTCACTGCTACTCTAGGGCTCAATAAACCTCCCTGTCCTCCACAATCCAGTTCCATCTGCTTCCTCCAGGAAGCCCTCCTGATTGCCCCCGTTCCCCTGACCTCCCATCTCCCTGAGTCATCTATTCAATTTTACTCAACTTTCTTGAACCGATCTCTGACTCTCTCAAGCCTGCTCAGTCTGGTTTCCCCAATTAGGGATCCCCTGATGCCAGGGCGAGCAACTCCTCCTCCTGTTGCTCTCCCATGGCTCACAGAAGCAGACAGAGCAGAGCTTGGAGAAGACCTGCTGAGCCGATGCAAGGTCAGGACAGAGGATTCTGGACTCTGCCTGTCTGGGTTCAAATGCCACACCTGCTGCTTGTGGGTGGTGGGGCCTTGGGCGAGCTACTTAATGTCTCTCCAAAAGCCTGGTGCGGGATGAAATACAAACATGTATGAACGACACAGCTTGGTCTCCAGCCCTGGAAAACCTGGTGTAAGCGGAGCCACCGCTGCTGTCTCAGCCAGAATCATGAGTTGCATTGGATCAGCCTGATGGAGCGCCTGAAGCCAAGCACAGTGGGATGGGGGGTGGGGTGGGGGCGAGGACAGTCACCAGGGCTCAGGTGTGCAAGGCCAGTGACCTTTGACCTATACCAGCTGTGCACTGTGATCTGGGACAAATCACTGCCCTTTCATGAAATAGGGGGGCCTGGACTCCTTCCTGCCCGGACTCCATCTGTGCTCTCAGGTTGAGAGTTTGTGAGCTGATTCCTGATCTGGGGCCCTGGGAGAGCACGCTTTCAGCAGAGGTTCCGCCCCCCATTCCTGACCCAGCTCTCCAGCTGGAGACCTCCTTTCCCACCCTCCCCTTCTCCGCCGCCCCTCCCCTGCCCAGCCCTGCATCCCCGGGAGAGTACCAGAGCTCCACTGCTGAGCAGGATCATGAAGATGATGAAGGTCTCGAACCAGCTGTGCTCCACGATGTGGTAGCAGGTCTTGCGCAGTCTCCACCAGACCTTCCCTGGGGCCTGCGTGGTGTCCACAGTGCAGCAGGGACAGCGCCGAACACAGCCTACGGGGGAGTGCGAGGGCTCAGGCCCAGGCCAGGGGCTGTGAACGCCCATGGCCGATGGCAGGGAGTTTGGTGGTCGAAGGAATGACTGGGAGACAGATTACCATGGTGGGTGATGAGCAGGGCTACATGGTGGGCGAGGCCACGGGGGGCAGGGAGGGCTGTGGGTGCTGTCTGCCACGCCCACACGCGGCAGGCACTCTGCGCAAAGGCCGTATGGACCAGGCACCCAGGGAGTGGGGGAGGGCCCGCTGGGGCTGGGCGGGCTCCATCTTGTCCTCTGCTCATCTGGGAAACCCTCCTCCTGCCAGAATGTCCCAGAATTCCCTGGGCTGCTCTGTCCTTGGGCCTTCTCCATGTTTGCAATTTCTGAGTCTTCGCTGGCAGCCCCATATGATGTGCCACGTGGAGGACAATCCCTCATTGAATCCCCAGCTGCCCTCCAAATCATCACCAATTCACTGCAGAAGCTACAGATGCCAGTCACCGTGCCAAGGCCTGAGGGGACAGCGGTGACTTGGACCCAGGCCCTGTCGCTGTGGGAGCACACAGTCATGCTACCACCCCACAGATGCAGTGGCACCAGTCCCTGGTGCAGCTGACCCGCAGCTGCCCAGCCCAGTAGACTGCTGGCAGACCTGCCGTGACTCACGTCATGATGGAGGAGCCCCCAGGGCCCTGATGAATGGGGCAGGGAGGGGAGGCAGCTGGGCCAGGGTGGGGTGTAATATGGCCCCGGGCTCCAAGAGCTGCTGGTCTTCCTGCCCCTCCAGGCAGGGCCGAGGCTGGGGCAAAGGGCCACCCAGGGAAAGACCTTCGGTGAAGCAGTCCTCCGGGTCCTTGACGTCCTCGCCGAGGTCAGGGGTCTGCTCCAGGAGGTCAGCGGTATTGGTCATGTCCGCGGTGCTCCCCTCGGAGTAACTGTCCTCATGGGTCTGTGGGCAGGAGCAAGGGGAGGGTAGGCAAGGACATGAGTGTGGGCCACGTAGCAGCCTCTAGCCTCCAGCCTCCAGCCTAGACCCTGGGGAGTCTGGGGCTCCCGGAGGGGAGGTGCCCCCACTCTTATCCATTGCCCTCCCGGGGAACCTGAGCCCAGGATGAATGAGAACCTGCCCCGGAGGTCCCCTAGGGCCAGTCAGAGGCTGAGCTGAGGCTGGACCTCGAGGTGTCTGGGTCTGTGGTTGTGGTCGGCCGGGGTCTAGGGCAGGGGTGTGGGCATGCGAAGGCACCTGGGAAAATATGGGGAACAAAACAGACATGGGGTGGCAACACAGAACCACACTGGCGCATGGGCACAGAGGGGTAGCTTGGCACACGCAGAGGAAACAGGCATGCCACACCCAGAAGAGTCGGAACCAGCATCCTGGGCACACGTAAGCACAAGGTCAGACATGCAGAGAACAGGCCGGCAACCCACCCCTGCTTCCCCCCAATTCGTGTGGGTGCTGGCGTGAGGCGCAGAGTCTGGAGGAAGAGCGGGAAGGGGCAGGGCCGTTCCTTGCCTGACGTGCAGGGCTCCGCGGCCTTGACTGCATTTAGGCTGATTCTAGAGAGGGGTGCGCACGTGGGGTGCCCTGGGCGTGTCTGCGCGTGTCACGGGTGAGTGCTGGCTGTAGGGGCCATTGTGGCGCTCTGCTTGGTTCCCCTCCTTCAGGCCAGTGCACCCATCCCAACCGCTGGGAGCACTGGCTGCTGCCTGGCTCCATCTCCAGAAAACTGTCTCTAGCCTGGGAGCTGCCCTCTTCTGGAAATTGCTTGGGGGTTGCCCCCAGGGCCCCACCTCGCCTCGGCCTCATCCTGCGTCTCTCTTCCTGAGGGTGTCTCCGGAGAGCGCTCCCTCCATAGGTCCTTGGGGCTGGAAGCCTGTGGCAGGCTCTGCCTCCAGGTGCCCACTCTAAGGACAGAGAGCCCGGGCAGGGCCTGTGGGGAGGAGGGAGCCTTCACTGGCTTCAGATCACGTCTACATTCTCAGCTCAGGTGGCCGCCCCGTCGTGCAGGCTCGGGCCCCACGTAGAGATGTGCGGGTCTGAGATCTGGCGCCCCTGCTCCTCCAACTGCCTTCCCTTCTCTTCCTTCCGGGACTAACTCCGCTGGTGTCTCCAAGTCCTCAGCCTCAGCATTTAGCTATAACATGTAGGCTGCGATGGGGAAGCGCTGGTGGGAACAGAGCGTGTGCTCTGCGGGGCAGGGTGGAGCCATGGCCCAGGGTGAGGCGCTGCCTTCGTGGTCCCCGCTGCCAGGAGGGTCATCCCTTTCCTCCCAGCTCTGCTTTGGACTCTGAGCTGGGACAGGCACAGCTGGGACAGGTCTTCACCCTGCTCTTCCTTGCACACACGGGAGCTGTCCCAAGGATGCAGGCTTGTCACCAGGGAGGCTGAGTTCTCAAGATCCAATGAGGTGACGGGGTCCTTCTCCCAGGAAAGCCCCTGCCCACCCGCTCTCCCCTTTATGGGGTCCAATATGACCTGATTTAGGGAGAGGAAGAAGCCACAAAACCTGTTTCAAGGCCAATAGTCCGGGAGAAAGCCCTATTCTCCATGACTTCTGGTCCCTCTGCGTCGTCCTGTTCCCAGGGGCCTTCTGCTGCTGTCAGGGTGATGGCCCCACCAGGCCCTCTCGCTCCCAAACTGGCCTTGATGGCAGAGCTTCCCATAGGCCCAGCCCATGCCATGGGCAAGGCAAAGGAGAACTGCCCCCTTGGAGCAGGTCTCAACTGCTGGACTGAGGCCCGAGGTCAGGCTGCAGGACAATGGCCCCCCAGCAGGGTTTCGTAACACGTGACCTCCACCTTCCATGGTGTTTGGCATGAGTGGCAGGGGTGGAACAGGGTGGTTAGCAGGGCCACGGTCTGTTAGCGCAGGGGCCGCACACACAGATGCCTATGGGGGCCAGGCGGGTAGTTAAAGGGAGTCGGTCAGGCAGGTGGGCTCTGAAGCGAACCAGAGCGCCACCCGGGGCGCAGTGACCCCTGGCCTCCAGCAGGGCGGCTCTTCCAACTATTTTTCAAGAGAAGCCAGAAATGCAGATTTTTCACATCAAAAATAAGCTTTCAATGCTGGTGGCCAATTCAGATTAAAACCCTTTTTGTGGTCAGAACAAAACCCTGTAGTAGGCCTCCCATCTGCGGCCTCTGCTTTAGCCCCGTGAGAAGCAGCTGGTGGCCGACGCACCAAGAAGCCAGGCACTTGTTTCCGGAGCTCCCCGAAGTCCCCTGCAGGGGTGGGGGGTGGCGGGGGCCTTCACAGGACACATGGTTGCCAAATGAGACCGAAGCACAGGGATCGAGTGAGGAGGGGTGAACACACGGAGATTTGGGGTTAGTCCTGCGTCGCAGTCCTGGGATGGCAGCTTCTAGAATTTCCCCGGGGCTCTGGGCCCCATGCCATCCCACCCTGCCCTCTGCAGGTGGTCTCCCACACGGCCAGTGACGGCTGCTGTGGGTCCCACCAGCCCGAGAGGCAGTACCCCACCTGGCTTCCGGGGCACACGGGTGCGTTACCTCACTGCACCCGGGGGCCTGGGGCTCCGCTTTCCGCTGCTGCCGCCAGTCCGCCTGGGCCGCACTGGCCTCGGCCTCGGAGGAGGCAGTCTCTGACACCTGGCTCCAGGCCCTGGGCTCCGAAAGGGCCTCTGGGCTGCTGAACACAGGCTGGGGTTCCTGCTGAAGAGACCTCCAGCGCATGAGCTCCCAGCCCATGCCTCCTGCCCTCCTCAGGGGCCTCTCATCTCATTGAGGACCCTCCTCGGAAGCCCTGAGAGGGTGCTGGGGGCTCCCAGTAGGTCCAGGTAAAGGGCTGGTAGCCCTCTCCCACTCCCTGGCAGGGTGCAGCTGGGCCACCAGGTCCAGCTCCCATATGTGGCACCTCCACTTTGGAAGGACACGATGACTTTTCCTGTGAGATCCTATGGCACCCCAGCTTGCACACACACACACACACACACACATGCCCCGGGGAGCCAGACCCCAGGGGCTCAAGAGAAGCAAAAGAGAGGGAAAAGGAGGGGTAGGCAGTGGGAGTTCCACTTGGGTGCCGGGAGCATCCCGGAGATACTGAGGCTGTGAGCACTCCCTCCCCCACTGCCGACACCGGCGCTGACACGGTGCTGGGCCTGACTGAATGGGCTGAAGCTGGTCTTGGACCATAGGGAGGCACCACAGGGGCTGTGGCACCAAGCCTGAAGCCTCAGATCAAATTCCACGCGGCGGGAGCAGCTGCTCTTCAGGCCAGACCCACCGGGAGCAGGCCCAGCGGAAGCGGCCAGGACAGGCCCAACTCAACAGAAAGAGCCCGTCCGCCTTGCTGGACCTAACGACCCAACACCAGACGAAGTCATGCGGGCCTGGCTCGGGCCACGGGGAAGCCGAGGGAGCGGTGGGGGGCACTGTCTCTTTTGCCCAGACTCTGTCCTAAGTGTTAAAAATAACAGGTTGGGAGATAAGATAGTGCCGTCTCTGACACCGGCCATCTTCGGGAGGCTTATTTTTAAATCTCAGAACTAGCCCTGGGCCTGGGAGGAGGGGAAGGGGCAGGGGGAGGCCAGGAGATGCACTCTTTTCTCACCAAGACATTGGCCTGGGGAGTCCCCGAGGGGTACAGTGGTCAGAGTGGGGGCAGGGCCTGGGGTCCTGGCTCTGTCCCTGAGGCATGAGGAACTCCTAGCTGGTCTCTCTCTCATGCTGTGCCTCAGTTTCCCTTCCCATACCAATAGCTGCCCATGACCAGCCAGGGAACAAACCATGGACAGCGACCCCTTCCAAGATCCCCTGCCGGGCTGGGCTGGGAGAGGGTTGAGAGCTGGTCTCAGCTCCCCACTATGGGGCATGCTGTTGGGGGACACCCTGGGGGCATGCTGTTGGGGGACACCCTGTCTTCTACCACCGCCCAGCCTGGCTGGGGCAGGCTGGCAGGGGCAGCGGCAGCAGCTCTGAGTGAGGCTGGCTGCCCTGGCAGCAGAACCCTGGGCCCTGTGTAAGGAGGCCCTCACCTGCTTGCTCGACTCCTCCTCGGTGCCCAGGCTGTTCTCCTCGTCCTCCTCTTGGTCGTCCGTGTCTGACTCAGCCACGGCGATGGGCACACACACGGGCTCCGGGTCCCCCGGCGCGCCCTGGCCTGGCCGCTTGCCTTCCTGGAACCGGGTCTCCTTGCGGGCCGGAGGCGCCTTCTCTGTCTCCGCGGGTGGCGGGGAGCTGGAGGCGGCCATGCAGCTGGGCAGCTGGCCCCGGGGGGCAAGGGCAGGCTTCGGGGGCTGCTGCTGCAGAAGCCCCCAGCAGAAGTCCCAGGTGGTCCGCTTGAGGAAGCGCAGGCCCCGCTGGATCCGGGCCAGGGCCAGCTGCAGGTTGTTCATCTCCCCGTCCTCGTCCGGGGCCGTGAGGTTGTCTGCGCTGAAGGAGCTGAGCAGCAGAGCCAGGAAGAGGTTCAGGACCTGCGGGGACAATGGGTCCGGCTCATCAAGTCAGGCGCCGGGCCTCGGTCCGTGATGGGGAAACTGAGGCCCAGGGACCATAAGGACCGCCAAAGGCCAACAGCTCTAGGTGGAAACCTGGGTCCTGGGCCTAGTCCTAACCCCCATCCTCTTGAACACAGAGAGTGTGGCTATGAGAGGAAAGACACATTCTAACTCGCCCTCCCAAGCTCTCAGATACGTGGGAGTTGAGGTTGCACAGACCTACGTCTCTTGTGTCTTGGCCCAGGTTCAAGGGGTCCATGTCAAAGCCTCGGCCTCCCCTGTCGGCAGCTGCCTTGGGTGAGCCTAGGGTGGCTCCTGGGATGTGGGATCCAATCTGGGGCCACCGGGGACAAGACAGAATCCCACCCAGAGAGGCTGGGGCGTTCCGGGGGAGGGGCCTCAGCATCCCTCGGTGAAGGAGGGAGGGTGAGTGGCATGTCTCGGAGTTTCCCCCGGAGGCCACTCACCACTCAAACACCTGGGGCTCCTGCTGTGCAGCACCCTCCACCTGTGTCCCCAGGTCTGACTACGCTTCCCAGGTGAGGCCCAGGGGGCACTGAGTAGAGACGGGGACAATGGCAGGACAAGAGCAGGTAGCAGCCCTCAGGCGTCTGGGACCTGGGACCTGCTGGGTCAGGCTACTGCGACGGGGGTTGTGTTTAGGTGGTGAGGGTACTTGCATGGGTGCTGTGTGTGGGACCAGACAACGGGATGGGGTGAAGGGACCTGGGGTTGGTGCCAAGGGCCAGCCCTGGCTCCAAGGCCCATTGTGCTGTGGGGAGTCAGGGGAGGGGCCGAGGTTTCAGAGGTGCTCAAAGGCATGCTACTTAAATTATGTATTAGCAGGGGGAAGAGTGTCAATGGGGAAAAAAGGGGGGACATTGGTTATACTTTCAACAATAAAGATACAATTTTAAATTTATGGGTTCAGGAGTTGACCCCTAAGGGAGGCGTGCATGGCCCGCTGTGTTTGCACGGTCTGGATTACTGCTTGCGAGACGTTTTCTTGCCAATGTGAATTTTCAGCTTTTGCTACAAAAGAAAACTTTTGCTAAGTGACCAGGGGCTGGGCACGGGTCCATTTCCCAGTTTCCTGAAGGTTCAAGGAAGCGAGTGGTGGGCTCCTCCCCCAACCTAGGCCAGACCTGGCTCGGAGCATCACCAGGCCAACATTCCAGCGACACACCTCCCGACGCTGGGCTTGGGGTCCCCCCAGAAGGGAGTTCAGTTTGACGGGGGCCCCTACAGCAGGGCGGTGTGCGAAGGCAGGTGCGCAGTTCTCACTCTGAGCCCCTGCTCTGGCTTCTCACAGCCCCGCAGACACCTGTCAGCAGCTGGGCATGAGACTAGGAAGGAAGGCTGGAGCGCCAGCCCTCAGAGACTGGCTTTTTAAAAAAAAGAGCAACACACATTCACATGGACAGCATTGGAGGGTTAAGAAGTAGGACCTCCGGGGCCTGTCTCTAGGGAGAAATGATCACTTTTGACACCTGCAGCCTTCCTTTGGGGGCGGGGCATGGGATGTGATTCAGAGCCGCCGTCCACGCAGACCTCTGGCCTGGCCTGCTCCATTCCTGTTGCCCACCCTGGATCCACTCACCGCCCCTGACCTCCAGGTGTCTGTGGCCCAGGCTGGGGCAGGGCCGGCAGGGGGTGCCTGGGTAGCCTCGCTCATCCACCCGCACAGGACACTAGGGCCTCCCTTGTCGGCAGCTTCAGAAGTTTCTCCCCTTCCAGTGCTTTCCCTGTCAATCACCTGCTGCTCCCCAGCCTCTGCCTGATCATCACTTCCCATTCTAATGGCAATTGCTTCCTCCCACGCCGGCAGCAGCCCAATTCCGGGGTGGGGGTGGGGGCGCCTGCGTGGGCTGTTAGCTTCCCTCCCCAGCAGCCTCTAATCTTCTCGTCCCCAGACAGATCTGCTTGGCAATGGCAGGGCTGTGTGTGTGAGGGCAGCTCAGGCTGGCCCTTTTCTGAGAGCTCTGTGCCCACGCCCGCCTTGGAACACATGGAGTCCACCGGTTTGAGGAGATGGCAGGAGGGCTGTGAGGCCAGCCAAAGAGCTGGGCTCCGGCAGCTCTGCACCCAAGCCCTCTCACTCTCTGCGGGGCCTGGGCCTGCCCTGGCCTCGTGAAGGCACACGGGAGGAGAAAATAGACCCATTTGAGGAAGGGCACCAGAATCTACAGCTCACAGTACTCCCGCCACCTAAAACCTCTCTATGAACGGATGTGAGCCCGGGCTGCCCACGCCCTCAGGAGCCAGACCATGTGGGTGTGATGTCTGAGCATGTGTGGGCTGTCTGTGTACCCAGGAAGGGGGCACCATGTCCACAGAGGACACTGAACGACTGACTTGCCTCAGCCCTGACTCCTCCGAAGGCCTCTTCTGTGGCATTTAGATTTTGATCTCTCTCAACTCCGGGGTTCCGTGTACTGTAAACACCCAAGGCAGGATGCGCTTGCCCTTGACGGACAGGTGGTCACGGCAGCAAAGGTCTGGATCCCTCATGACAGACCAGCAGGAACCCCCACCGCAGCTACTCAGGGAGACGTATGAGGCTCCCACAGGCCCACCTCACCTGGACCATCACCTACTGGCACCTGTGTTTTGCTCACCCTGCCTCTTTCCTCTCTAGCATTACATGCCCAGCAGGTCAGCTCTAAACACTCCTTCAGGAAGCCTTCCTTGATTTCCAGTTGGAGGTGATTAGCACCGATAAGCTCTCCCTTAATGGCTCTGATCATTCTAATTTAAAAGTTCCAATTTCACACCTTTTTGAACTTCCCACCTCCTCACTCTCTCAGTTTATGACCAATGTCAGGGCCACATTCACCTCTGTATATCCAATAGCCTCTGGCACAATATTTTGCATGCAACAGGGGTTCAGCAAATGTTTGTTAAGATGAATTGCAAAACCATGTGATAAATCATTTCCAGTGAATGACTAATAAAATACTAAGTAGATAAGTAAATAAATTAATGAAGGCAAAATGAGGAAATAATAAATAAACAGGCAAGTAAGTGGGTGAATTAAAGAATGAGTTAACAAATAAAGAGTGATATGCATGAATGGGTCAGTCAGTAATAGGTAGATAGATTGATGGAGAGGTAGACAGATGAATGAGTGCATTAGTGGTGGATGATTTATGAGTGGATGGCTGACTGGATAGGTAGATGTATAGATGAGCAGAGAGATAGAAGAATAAACGGTGAGAGGATGGGTGAATTGATGGAAAGTCCTGAGTGGGTACCTTGGTGGGTAGATGAATGAATGAATGAGAAGAGAGATAGAAGGATGGGTAAATGAGTAGATGGATGAATGGATGTATAAACAGGTGGATAGATGAGAGACTGGTGGGTGGATAGGTGGTTTGATAAACAGATGGCGGACTGAATGAATGGATGGAGGGAAGGAAGGGTAAGTGAATGGACAGATGGGGAGCTGGTGGATGAATGGATGAGCAGGTGAATGTGTGTGTGTACTTACCACAAGGTTGCCAATGACCATAACGAGCAAGAAGACCAGCAGGCACAGGGACTGCCCAGACACTTCCATGCAGTCCCACATGGTCTCGATCCACTCGCCACAGAGGATGCGGAAGATGATGAGAAAGGCATGGAAGAAGTCCATCATGTGCCAGCGGGGCAGCAGGCCTGGGTCGCTGATGCGGTGCCTCAGCTCTGAGTAGTTTTTGCCGAAGAGCTGCATGCCCACCACGGCGAAGATGAACACGATGATGGCCAGCACCAGCGTCAGGTTCCCCAGGGCCCCCACCGAGTTCCCGATGATCTTGATGAGTGTGTTCAGCGTGGGCCATGATTTGGCCAGCTTGAAGACCCGCAGCTGAAGAGGGAGGGGTGCTGTGATAGGCTCTGGTTCCCAGTGCCCACGGACACCCTCATCGCCCTCCCACAGTTCCTGCCTGAAAACCCAGGGAGCCCTTGAAAGTCACTGACACCTGTTCCTCCAGGTTTCTCCAAGAGCACACGCCACTGTTTCTTCCCGCAGCCTGAAGGCAGCTTCAGCGGACCCTGCTCTGGGAGTCAGGTCAACAGCTCCAGCCTCATTTCCCCCATATAGCCCTTCTTTGTCCTCACACTAGCCTCCTACCCGCCTTGGTCTCACTTCAAGGAACTTCCTAGATTCCCCCAATAGGGGACGTCCTGTTTCTGCCAGGCCCTTTGGGCCAGCTCAGCCATCTCTAACTTACCCAATCACCTTCATTTCTCTCACCTCTTAGTTATAACAGAGAAAGGGAGCCAGTGCTTAGCATGTATTAAAAACCTACTGTGTCAGACCATGGGCTTAGGATGCATCAACGCATACAGAACTCCCCATAACACATGGGGTTGGCACTCTTACTTCGACACATGAAGACGACAACCCTTAACAGTGGAGTAACTTGTCTGAGTTCCTTGGCTCATGGCAGTGGAGTTGGGATTAGATCTCACCGCCTCGGCTTTGCCAACTGCTCCCACCAGGCTGCCTTCCTGAGCACCTCTGACCTCCCTCCAGCCCTATGTCTGGACTTCTCAGGCATGTAAACTTAAAGCATAGTCCACCAGGGGCTCTGGCATCACCTGAGACTCACGGAACCGTCACCTGCAGTTTAACAAGTTCCGCAGGCAACTTGTGTGTGTGTGTGTTTGCAAAATGCGATTCTGAAACCAGCAGGCAGAACCCCAGAAGAGCGGTCGGCAGACCTGGCTCCACCTGTTACTTGCCAGGGGGTTTTGGGAAATGGTTTCTGACTTCTTTCTGAATCACTGATGTGCCTCAACCATGACTCTTCCAAAGAACCCTTCTTTTGAAGAGCTAGTAGATCCTGAGCTCTCTCACCGCTGGGATTCCCCACATTGTAAAGACACAAGGCAAGATGCACTTGCCCTTGACACACAGGTGACCATGAAAGCAAAGACCCAGATCCCTCATGACAGGACAGTAGGAAGTCCCACCACAACCACCCAGGGTGACAACCTCTCTGAGTCTCAGTCTCCTCATCTGTGTAATGGGGATATAGCAGTATCAGCCCCACTCATGGTATTCTGTGAGGACTAAAGGGTGAATCATAAAGGGCTTTGCAAATCATCCGATGGCCATCCCAATTGCTCCTCTGGAGGGATATCTCCTTCCGTCTTGTCCTCCTCCCCCCACCAGCACTGGGCCTGGCACCCAGGGGCACTTAGCCAATAGCTGTTGGGTGAAGGCATGATGGCTCAGAGTTGGGGTGAGTGGTGCCCCAGGCACCCGCCCTGCCTCCCCCTTCTCCCTCCCCCACCCCGCAGAGGGCCCAGCAGGTACCAGGCGGAAGGAGCGCAGCACCGACAGGTTGCCCATGCGGGACAGGCCCAGCTCCATGAGGCTGAGGATGACGATGATGCTGTCGAAGATGTTCCAGCCCTGTTGGAAGTAGTAGTAGGGGTCGAGAGCGATGATCTTGAAGGTCATCTCTGCGGTGAAGATCCCCGTGAAGACCTGAGAGGGCGTGGGAAACAGGGGTTCCCCACAATTGGGCTGGAGAGAGCCTCTGGCCGTCAGGGGTGCTTGTTCCCACAGGGTCTCCCTTCTGGGCTGCCAGCTCTGACTGCACCCAGGCTCCCGTGGGGGTCTGCCTGGCCATGGCCTAGCCCCTTAGGGATACCTCTGCCCCGATGCCTACAGCCCACTCTGTTGCTCACCAAGCATGAGCTGTCAGCCTGCCCCTCAGAAACAGCGGGCCCATCGAGGGCTCTGCAGAAATTCCATTCAGGAAGCACCTGAGGGCCAGGGACCCAGCCCTAGACTCCTTCCAGCCCCTGTGGCCACAGGACACACCCTCACTTCACACGTGCCAGACACATGCATTCATTCCTACAGCTACTCAGGGCTCTCGTGGCCCAAGACCTGGGTCACGCTGTGCCCGCTCCCTCCTTGTCCACTTGCTGAACTTTTCTCACTGGAATGATAACCAGCCACTATTTCTTAATTGTCCTAAGAGCTGGGCTGGAATGCTTTGCAAATGTTGTTTTTGTTTTTTTCCCATCAACAGGCCGACAATGAAATTATCATTATCCCTGTTTTACAGGGAAGGAAACTGAGGCACTGAGAGGTCAAGTAGCTTCTCTTGGGTCATGTAGCTAGTATATTTGGGAACCAGAGATGACCTCAGTGCGGTCCTTCAAGATTTAAAGTGATTGTCTCTCCGCCTCTCCCTCTGGAAATGTTCCTGAGGTGGGCAGAGGCGGGGCCTTGCCTGGTTCCTTGACTCTTGAGTCCTGAGATGCCCAGCCTCAGCTAGCAGATACCTGAGGTCAAGGAGCCCATACTGTGATGGGCCAGGCAGCGGGGAACATGGCCCACTGCCCTGAGGTGTGCCAACTGCTACTGGGGGACATGATCCCAAGAGAAGGGGCATGTGGCTGGAGGGAAGGCAGGGTCTATCCACAAGGCCTTCTTGACCACTTGGAGGAGCTGGGGGTTATCCTGAGGGCAGTGGGGAGGCACTGAGGACTTGTGCATTTATATAAAAACACGCATACTTTTTATAGTTTTAATGTATATAACAATATATAGTATCTTTGCATTGTTGTAAGCAGAATTTATTTTGATCAAGTATGTGTGTTTTTTTTGCAAGTTCTTTTTATCCTAAACATCAAGTTTATGAAGTGTATCCATAATGATACATGTATATGTTATTCGTTCTAAGTGTATTTCATTGTACAAATACACCACAATTGATGTATCTATTTTTTAATGGATGGAGGGATATTTATGTTGATTCCAAATTTCCCTACACCTAACAATGCTGCAAAGAACTTTCTTGTACATGACTCCTTCTTCGGATATGTGAAACTTTTTAGAGACTATATATATACACTCACACACACACACACTGAGTGGCCAGATTATTATGACTGGCCAGATTATTATGACCACCCCATCAGTATTTCATTGGGCCACCTTTTGCCTTCAATACTGCAGCAATTCTTCTTGGCATTGATTCCACGAGATGTTGAAAGGTAATGCGAGGAATCTGACACCATGCCTGATGAATAGCACTGTCCAGTTCTGTGAGATTTGATGGTTGTGGAACCAGCTGCCTGATGGCTCTTTTTACTTCGTCCCACAAATACTCAATTGGATTGAGATCTGGCGATTGTGGGGGCCACCTAAGCAAGGTAACGTCTCCCTCATGTTCTTGAAACCACAATACGAGCACCGTGGCATGGCGCATTGTCTTGTTGGAAGAAGCCATCTCCATTGGGATACGCCACCAACATGATAGGATGAACCTGATCAGCAACGATACCTAGGAATGTTGTGCTATTCAGACGTTTATAATGATCTGGCCCTCTAGCAACTTCAGCGCAAAATTATAGCTAATTTGCCTACAAAGTCAGGTGGTCATAATAATCTGGCCACTCAGTGTGTGTGTGTGGGTATGTGTGTGTGTGTGTGTATAATTGTTAAGTTGCAGGATATGCACATCTGTGATTTACCTGATTGTACAGAAAATCCAGGCTCTTCTAGAGTGTGACTTCTCAGTGTTTCACAGCCTTGTCAACATGTGCAAGTTTATTTTTGATTCTCTTAGGGGTGAGAAATAGTATCTCAATGTTGCTCTAATTTGCATTCCTCTGAGTTTCTTTTTTAAAAAAAAAATCTTTATTGCTGTATTACATATGTCCCCTTCCCTGCCTCCCCCCACCCCCCGCCTCATTCTAGCCTGCCTCCCTTTGTCCGTGTTTCTTTTCATGTTTATACCCATCTGCGTGTCCCCGTTGGAAATTGCCTGTCATTTCCTCTGTCCACTGTGCTGTCTTTTTGCCCCTGGGTTGTCCCTCTTTTCCTTACTGATGCGTAAGCGTTCAATATCGATTCTGGATTTCCTGTCTTTCTAGTTGAATACTTTTCACAGTAGCAATTTCTAGTTTATGGCAGTGACTTCACTTTGTTTTATCATATCCTTTATTTGATGGGTACTTTAAATTTTAATATAAGTAAACTTATCAATCTTTTCCTTAATGGTATAAACTCTTCATGTTGCTAAAGACAGCCTTCCAAACCCCAAGATGTTCTCTCACTTTTATGCTGAAAGTTTAAAAATGTTGCTTTATCCTCCTTAGGTGTTGGATCCAATTCCCCACCACTAATTAATGAGTATGGTGTGGGTAGAGATCTAAATGTATTTTCTTCTCTATAGATAACCATTCTGCCCAGTGTTATTTATTATTAAATAGTCTATTATTTTCCTACTAAATTGTAGTGCCATTTTTATTATTTATCAAGTCACCAAACACACATTTTCTATTTCTGAGTTCTCAATTCTGTAGCAGTGATCCAAGTCTCTATCTTTGCAACAATATTGTAACTTTATATTTTAATACACATAGGGTAAATTTCCCACCTGATTCCTAATTTATCTTGATTAGACTTTACTTTTCCATATTAATTTTAGTAATACCTTGTCAATTCCCATAAAAAATGTGTTGGGATTTTGATTGGAATTACGTTTAATATTTAGGCTCATTTGGGAAGAACTGCTATTTCTACAATATTGAGACGTTCCTTCCCCAAAATGGTCTATCTCTCCACTCATCTAAGTCTTCTTTTGTGCTTTTTAATAGTTTAAATTTTTACCTATAAAAATTATGATCTTTTGCTACATTTCTTCCTAGATTCCTCCCAGTTTTTATTGCTATTTATTTTTAAGAGTGTCAACTTTTAAAAATGACTCTCTCCAAATGATCCTGGGGGCTAGGCGCAGAATTAATGTGGGCAAATTGAGCCTGTGCCTCGTAACATTGGTAAACTCTCTTATTAGTCCTGATAGATTTCCTTAAATTATTTATATAGATGACAATATAATCTGAAAAATAATGTTCGATCTCTTCTCTTCTTTTTTCTTTTCCTTTTGTTACCATGGTGATGAGGCCCTCCAGTATAATTTGGACTAGAAGCAGGGAGGGAGGCACAACGCTATAGCCTGGCAGTAGATGCCCCAGGTATAAACAAGGGCTCTAGCTACAAACTGGCTCTACCACTTCCTGGCTGTGTGACCTCGGTTACGTTATTTGTGCCTCTGTTCCTTTATCGGTAAAATAGGAATAATAATAAAAATAGCATTTCCCTTCCTGGTTATTATCAGAAATTAGGTGTTCAACAGTATTAGTTATGACTACCACCAGCTTCACATCTATGTTGGTTCCTGACTTTTAATGGGAAGATTGCTAACGTTTCATGGCCAAGAATGATACTATAGCCCTGACCGGTTTGGCTCAGTGGATGGGGTGTCGGCCTGTGGACTGAAGGGTCCCAGGTTCGACCCTGGTCAAGGGCATGTGCCTTGGTTGCGGGCACATCCCCAGGGTGTGTGTGCAGGAGGCAGCTGATTGATGTTTCTCTCTCATCGATGTTTCTAACTCTCTACTCTTCTCCCTTCCTCTCTGTAAAAAATCAATAAAAAAAATATATAAAAAGAATGATACTATAGGTCATTTGGGTCAGGTTATTTCTAGTTTGCTAAGAGTTCTTACCACAAAGAGTTTGGTTTTATTAGATGACTAGAGGCCCAGTGCACAAAATTTGTGCACAGAGTGGGAGTGGGGGATGGGGGTGGTGTCCCTCAGCCCAGCCTGTACCCTTTCCAATCTGGACATCCCTTTCATAATCCAGGATTGCTGGCTCCTGACCTCTTGCCTGCCGATTGCCCCTAACCTGCCAGCCTGATCAACGCTTAACTGCTCCTGTGCCAGCCTGATTGCCCCTAACTGCCCTCCCTCTGCCAGGATGGTCCCCCTCAACTGTCCTCCCCTGCAGACCTGGGTCCCCCACAACTGCCCTCTCCTGCAGGCCTGGGTCCC
>PVJC01029953.1:0-21516 GCA_004026665.1 Murina feae | reverse complement strand
GCCTTGGAAATGCATCTGCCCTCCAGCACGACCTGTACTTACTGCACTGCCTCAGAATTACTTCGTGATCTCTTTGGACAGCTCTCCCAGTCCCCCTGTGCACTTCCGCTCACTCTCTCTGCTCTCCCATCTTGTCTGCCTCCCACCCCACCCCCTCACACACACACACACTTCTTAGGTTTTTATTTTTGTTCTTAACAGCTAGTCCCCTTCCCTTTCCTTCTGTCTCCATCATCTATTTTCAGCCCCACTTCCCTCCACTAGGAAAACCTCTATTTATATATCCTCAAACAGCTGAAAAAAGCTTTAGCTTCTAAGAGTTATTAGCACCATTAATAAGATTCAAATTTCTCTGGAAATAAGTCAATGGTTTTAAGCTTAGCTTGAAATGCAAAATGGTGTAACATAGTCAGCACTTGTTTTTACTGTAAGAGGAAATGTTAGTTCATTTCATTTCTTGTCTTCACATGTAGTTAATAGGTATTGTTTTATATTTTTTGATTTCAAGAGGGAGAGGGAGAGATAGAAACATCAATGATGAGAGAGAATCATTGATAGGCTGCCTCCTGCACACCCCCTATTGGGGATCAAGTTCGCAATGTGCCCAAGTTGGGCATGTGCCCTGACTGGAATCAAACTGTGATTTCCTGGTTCATAGGTTGATGCTCAATCACTGAGCTACATCAGCCAGGCAATAGGTACTTAAAGTACTTTAGACATGCCCTAGCCAGTGTTGCTCAATCGATAGTGTCAACCTGTGGAGTGAAGTGTCCTGGGTTCGATTCCAGGCAAGGGCACATACCAGTTGCAGGTTCAACCAGTTGCAGGGTGTGTGCAGGGGGCAACCAATTGGTGTGTCTCTCTCACATCAGTGTTTTTCTGTCTCCCTCCCCCTTCCATTCTCTCTAAAAACCAAAGGGAAAATATCCTCAGGAGTAAGGATCAACAACAAACACCTTACACACTGTTTTCCTGGTGTGGCCTTTATTGCTGATGAATGGCTTAGTGTTGTTCCCCTTTGGTAACTACTTCTCCTTATGGTGTGTCTGTGGCCCGGGACACACCCCTCCCCCACGATGCATATGGACACTTCACCACATGCACACTGGACACAGCAAACACATAAGTGCCCTCCGATTCAAATAATTTATTTTACTGAATTTAGAATCAAGTTCAATTAACCACTGCAACAGGTAACAAGATTCAAAGGTCAGAAAAATCTAGTTAAATCACAAGGAAGCAAGCTCACACAAGTCCGTGGGCCATTGGTGGACTTTCAGTTTGATTCTCAACACCAACTAATGTGCAAATGTGGCCACATGAGGTTACTATAAATGGAAAGTGACAAACCACAAGAGTGCCCCAGAGAGAATTATTATCTCAAATGGAAAACATTAAACAGAACACATTTATGCTCCTTTATTCTTTTTGTAATTCCTAACCGTAAAAATAACATTATAACAGAACAAAGATTTCTCCTTGGTTGGTCACATCATTTATTATTGAAAGGGAAAATCAGTATCATAAAAAAGAAAACACTGAAATAGAAATAAATAACCAAATAGTTTACTTGTAGGTAGTTTTGCTGAATTGCACATTACCACACAAAATCCTAAAGCTGATTTTTTTTAAAGCTTGGAAAACACATTTGCCTTTTTGAGTTTCTTGCTAAGTGAGATGCAAGCTACTTATAAGGAAAACTATTCTAGGTAAGGCCGAGTTTAAAATGTGAGCATCTAGAGCTTTCCAACCTGAGTGCACAGGTGGGGACAACAGGTGGTGAACAAGTGATCTCGGCCTTCAAGGTTCAGGCTGAGCCACCAGCAGCCTCTTCGGCTTACCCTCAGGTTGGGGGGTGCTGCCTAAATGCAGGAGTATGGGGTGAAATGTGCAAAAACCACTGGTATGAAACAGAATGTTTGTACTTCTACTGTGATTTCCTAAAATGGACTGTAGAATCTTGATAACAGCCTCTGGGTCTTTACAGGAGCAGAGCACAGTATGACAGTGGAACAGACTGCTATTGCAGTGGCTGCTGCCAGGACTGAACACAGAACGTCTTCCTTTGGCAAAGCTTCCAGCAAGTACCCACCAGTCTAACTTCTTTTGCTTTCAATTACAAGTATTCAGAGTTTACAGCCTTCTTGGCTGGCCCTAAGTGACATTAATTCTTCCCCTAATTAAGTTCCCTACTGCTTGCCTCCCATAGCAACCCATCCCTGCACCACTGAGAAATAAGCCAATGGCTTAAGCTTAGCTTGAAATGCAAAATGGTGTAACCCATCTCTGCATCACCTGGCCGTCTCTCTCCTGTGGTATAAAAGGTGGAGAAAAATGATGTGACAGCTTGTGATTGCAGGTATTTCAACACAGCACAGTGAGCCCTCCTGAATAGCACTTTTTAAATGGGGAGGGGAAGGGGGAAGAGGTAGGTTGGGAGGAGAAAGGACATGATTCCTGGTTTATTAGAAAAATTATCTTGAAAATAATCTAGAGAAAAAGAAATGAAATTCCGGTGCATAAACAAATACTTTAAAATTGAAGTTTGGTCACTTGTCTTGCCCATCATTTTTTGTGCCCACAAATGGTAACCCCTAAATTAAGAGGAATTCTGTGTGTCCTTTTTTGAATGTGACTGCTTTATGCAGGGACAGTCAGGAAATATAGGCCACAGAATCTCTGTTGCATATTCTTAACTTTTTTTTTGTCTCTAAGTTCCCTTTAAAAATGGAATCACAGTCTCAGCTCAAGGGTCTTCCAGATTTTCCCCGTGGGCAACAATTTGTCAAGCTCTCTGTTCAGGGAGCTCTCCGGCAGGGAGCATGGGCACTGAGCTGTGCCACATCTAAGGCTGTTTGGGCCTTGGAACCCTAATTTGGGGATTTCTTTCAGTGAGTGAGGTGGCTCCTTGCAGAAAGATTCCCGAGGCCAAGTGCAGAGCAGGGCTGCAGGGTTTGTCCCTGCACTGCTTCCTGAACAGCACAGAGCAGGACCAGTGGGCATCCTTTACTCAAATGGTAGCTATTTACGGAAGGAAGTCATAATCAGGCCCATGCCTTGATTGTAAAGGCAAAATCGCACACTCTAGGCATTTAAAATTCTTTATTCTGCAGTTTTGGGCCTTACTATTCCAAATGGTTGGTGGAGAAAAGCTCCAGTGTAAACTTACTTCTTCACCACTAATGCCCCCGCCCCCCGCCCTCCTGCCGCCCTCAGTCTAAGAGCAATCCAACCAAGAACTCGAGGACACGCAGGCCAGCTCATTCTACCTCCAGAAGCTCGCTTGTGGCTGGGTTCTATTATGAACAGGGTTTACCAGGGACCAAGGATTCAGTATCTGGAGACCAGCATTTCTAAGCTGGCTCCTTGTGGGGGACAATTATCGCCATCCTCTCTGAAATAAGATTCTCTCCACATTAGCTGCTGTAACACTACATGGCTCCTCCCATCTTCTGAATATCTGAGAAGCAAATACAGTGGCACCTTGGTTCTTGAACTTAATTCGTCCCATAAGGCTGTTCGAGATTTGTTCAAAAACCAAATCATTTTTCTCAGAAATAATGTAAATGGAATTAATCTGTTCCAGACCCCCAAATGATTCCATTTTAAAACCCTTTCTTATGTACAGTATATGCCTAATGTAGTTTAATGTATTAATAAACACTTCTTTAAATTTGTCGAACTACCCCCTACTAGCCACAAAGGAATCACTTCCAGGACTCATTCCAGGGTGTCTTTCAGGTCAGCATGCAGCATAGTCATTGCTTGTTCATACATCACTGCCTCCCAAATGCTGTCACTGGCTACCTGCTTTCCTTTTATCCAAGTCAACAGCAGCTCCTCAACCTCTTCAATCGCCTGTGATCAGTGTTTCTTTCACACCCTTAGCAACACTAGCACTCTTGACGGCCTTTTTATGTTTTAAAATTGTGCTAATCATCGATTTTGCCAGCAACAAAAGCATTCTCTCCTTTGTGGCCTGAGACATACTTTCTGTCACAGTGAGGTATCAGCATGAAGGGTTGTCAGGTGGAAGTTTGGTTCAACAACAACAGGTTCTTTCTGTGAACAATCTGATTGAGAACCAAATTGTTGAAGATGGAAGACATTCAAGAAATGAGGTTTGACTGCGTTCTACCAATAATTTTTTCCTTGTTAGGATATTCATTTAAGGAACATAATAAGAGAATCTGCATTTCTTTCACAAATCTGTAATCTTTTAAAATTATCAATATACAGTATGCCATGACTTTAATTAATAAACAAGATAAAAATCCCACTTCGAATCTCAATTCTTTCTCTAATCAGTGATTTTTTTTTAAGCAGCTGATAGTTCTCAAAATATACATCTGGTACCAACTAGACAGATTTAACTCTTCTGGGGTTAAACAGCGGGTGCACGTGCGTGCGCACACACAGACACAGACACACACACAGACATACACACACGAACTTCAACTAAAAAATCTAAGCATTCCCAATGGTTCCAAACTCAACAAATTGGTTAAAAAAAAACAAAACAACTGATCTCACATACGCCAATCCAGTTGTCGTTTTTAGATTTCTATCTAAAATATCAGACTTGCTTTCTTCAAAATGTGGATTTATAGTGGCACTGCCAATGCAGCCTTAACCCCAACAGTAATAAAGAGAAGTTATCAAGATAAGTATGGCTTCTTCAGAATAAAACTGCAGAGACAACGTTTAATAAGGGGGGGAATACCAACTTAAGATGGAAGAAATGTGAGCACAATTAAACAAGCAAAGATGCACTATTAAGAAATGCTGGCGTGCCCAGCCTGTGTGGCTCAGTGGTTGAGTGTTGACCTATGAACCAGGAGGTCATAGTTCGATTCCAGGTCAGGGCACATGCCCAGGTTGCAGGCAAGACCCTCAGTAGAGAAAGGGTAGGAGGCAGCCAATCAAAGATTCTCTCTCATCATTGTTATCATTTACTTTTCTCTCTCTCTTCCTCTCCCTTCCTCTGAAGTCAATTAAAAATATATAAAATACTGGCGTACCTGTCAGCTGGCACCAGCTCAAGTTCTAGTAACATCAAAACCAGTGAAACCACAAATTTCCCAACTCCTTCAAAGCCCCGGTGTTCTAAGGCCACTGGAAAATGGGATAAAGAAAGTAATTACCTATGGTCAGGAAAAGACAATAGTAATGGGGATTTTTCTAGATAAAATGAAACCGTAAATTTTGAAGTGTGTGTTTCCAAAAGAGCACTGTATTCCTCATTCTCTCTCTAGCATTTTTCTCACATGCGCGTGCATGGGCACACACACACACACACAACACTCTTAGTAACTATTTCACATTTTTCAGGTCTCTTCACTATCGATTTTAAAAATAGTTAGCTCCTGGTAACTAGTTTTCTCAATTTTGGATATTGTATTTCTCTATTTTAGGTTCTGATTTTTTGAACCTGCAAAGAAAACATAGTGACAGACCTAAACAATAAATAAAAACTAAACATCACCCTCTTTAGGTTAGAGCTTTCAAGATAAGAGGAAAAAGTATTTTAATTTCATTCAGTAGGTGTTGAGTTCTGTAAAAGTCTCACTCTTCAGTCCCACCTTCACCACAGAAGACACCTTTGCCATTTCCCTCCACTATCAAAGTGCATCTGTTTAAAATTAAACATACCTTAAAGAAAAACCAAAAATCTCCATAATTTTTGGCAGATGTCCTGTAGCAAGTATGCAGTGACTTTCCCTTCTCCTTACTCCTCAATTTAAAGCTGTGTATCAAACAGTGGCAAATGCAATCTTCCAGAACAACAGAGTTTACACACAATGGATTTTGTTTTTGTTTCAAGGACCAAAAAGGGAAGGGAAAATCAAACAAAGATAAAGAGAAGAAACCCTGAGGCAAAAATGGCTTTTCCTTTAGAAGGTCTTCCTGGGCGCTCACTCCTGTTCCTGTTCACAAGGTTCCCGCAATCTTTTGGGCCGGAAGGCCCTCCTCCAGCCAGAGGGTGGCGGTGGCGCCACTGCGCAGCATCCGCCTGTGAATGCGCCGGAGCCGCAGCAGGTAGAGGAGGATGGAGAGCAGGACCACCAGGAAGCAGCCGGAGAACAGGTAGTGATTGTAGACAAAGGAGAAGCCCCGCCAGTGAGCGTGACTGGCCCGGAATGCCTCCTGTTGGATATCTCTGATCATATGGAAACAAAAACCATCAACTATGAGAGGTCACAGAGGGCTAATCAGGCAGTAATGCGACATAACAGTGCTCAGGACATGGGTTAGAGGGGCATGGATCAGGACACAGCTAACCTTGCGACTCAGTTTCCTTACCTCTAAAATGTAAGATAATATGGTCTAATAGAGGGCACTTGCAAGTATTAATGAGACAACGTGAAAGTGTACTCGTCATCATAATCCGGTTATAACAAAAATCAGAGACATTTAGAACTGTGAGGGTCTCACTACATATGGAAGGCAATGTGGAGTCACACCATGTTTTTGATCAGTAATACCCACTACTCACAACTTTCGCAGTTAGCCCCACTACAAGTATTGCTTGCAGATGCTCAAGGAAAGGAACGGGGGGGGGGGGGGGGGACTGAAAAAGCTAAGACCTCATTTATCAGTGAACCGGGGATCTTCTGTGGGGGTCGACCAAGAGCCTGGTTTGTGAACTTGAATGGGCAAAAACACATCTTTCTTTACCCATCTCCACCTACTGTAGTGTCCACTGGACATGAATGTAGCCAGAAAACTACTGCAGTAGCAGCAGGACCTGTGACTTGTTCCTAGTGAAACTCACAGGTCTCTAGTTCACACGATGGTGCTCTGCAAGTGCCTTAAAATACGACATTTGGACACTTCCCTGAAATTACAGAAGGTACCATTTCTGTTGCCAGACCTTGTAATTTTTATATGTTAATAAAGAACACAGATTACTAGATTACAAATTTATTTTCTATAATATTTTAATAAATGTATTTCAATACAATTTCCTCTATAACCTATAATACTAATGTTATGCATTAAAAGCATGATTTTGAGAAGAGCTCCAAGGCCATAAATGTTAAGAACCCTAGAACTGACCCTTCTGTGCAGGGGTTGGGAGCTGACACTTGAGAATAATCAAACCCTGTGCTGCATATGAAGGGATGGGAGGGGCAAGGGAAGGAGGACTGGGGGTGAGGGTGGACCAAAGTCAAACTCATTAAGTCTGCAATTCTGCCCACGGTCAGGGCTAACAAGAGTGCCCAGATATCCAAAAACCACAGCTGCCATGATGATCACAAACGAGAAAAGCATCTTGTGTTTGATTCTTGCTCTCAATTCACATCCATACCTTAAGGGTAAAAAGCGGGTCCGGTAGAGGATTGCTCCGAGGGTCCACTGCACCTCCTTGTCATAAACCTGCAAGGCTGTCTTTAGGGTTTTATAGTTGACAGGAAAGGAGAAGCCCCTGTGAAACACCTCGAACATCCAGGCAGACTTGAAGCACTGGTACCTGCCAACACCAAGCACACACGGAAGTGGGACTGACTGATTTGTCAAAATAAACTGTACACAGACAGTCTTTCCCTTTGGGACCGACGTGGCTGTGACTGATTCACGAGGCCAGTGCTCACAGTCACAACAGTCACTTGCATTTCAAGGTGACTGACATGCTCTATGCCCCTTGTCCCACAACATGAAATAGTTTACCTGACAAATCAACCAGCTCATGAAACCTGTCTCAGGAGAATTTAGCACATTAGGTGACACTATTTTTCCTCTGGCATTCCAGACCTTATTCATTAAACAAATGCTGAGCAAGTTCCGACTTCTTAGACCTCATTTTATTATAAAATGAAAAGAGGAGGGACTTTTTCTCTGTGATTTTATGACTAGAGGCCCAGTGCACAGCCTGTGCACAGCCTGTGCCCTCTTGCAGTCTGGGAACCCTCGGGGGATGTCCACATGCTGGCTTAGGCCTGCTCCCTGGGCGACTGGGCCCTAAGCTGGCAGTCAGACATCCCTCTGGCAGCCTGGGAGCCCTTGGGGGATGTCCACTTGCCAGCGGGGTGCAGGCCTAAGCTGCAGTCCAACATCCTTAGCGCTGCTGAGGAGGCAGCAGAGGCTCCTACCACCACCGTTGTACTGGCAGCCGTCAGCCTGGCTTGTGGCTGAGCAAAGCTCCCCCTGTGGGAGCACATTGACCACCAGGGGGCAGCTCCTGCATTAAGCATCTGCCCCCTGGTGGTCAGTGTGTGTCATAGTGACCAGTCATTCCCAGTTGTTCTGCTGTTAGGGTCAATTTGCATATTACCCTTTTATTATATAGGAGGATAGAGGCCTGGTGCATGGGTGGGGGCTGGCTGGTTTGCCCTGAAGGGTGTCCTGGATCAGGGTGGGGGTCCCCTTGGGTTCCTGGTCAGCCTGGGTGAGGGGCTGAGGGCCATTTTCAGACTGGCTACAGCTCCTTCAGGGTGGGGGTCCCTGCTGGGGTGCCTGGTCAGCCTAGGTGAGGGGCTGAGGGTTGTTTTCAGGCTGGCCAATCCCCATAGCAGGGACTGTCACTCCATGAGGGTGAGGCCATCCTGGGTGAGGGGCTGATGGCTGTTTGCAGGCTAGCCACCGCCCCCAGCCACCCAAGCTCCCAGTGAGGCTGGCTGGAAGCAGGTTTCTGGGGTTTATTTATCTTCTATAATTGAAATTTTGTTGCCTTAAATGAAGGCCACACACTGCCTAGGCAGGCAGCTTCCTCCATCACCAGGGCGACGAAGCCTCCTGCTTGCTTCAGCGCCATGGATTCTATAATTGAAACTTTGTTGCCTTGAGCAGAGACCACAGTCAGCCGAGGCAGGCAGCTTCCTCCATTGCCGGGGCAATGAAGCCTCCTGTTTGCTCTAGCTCTGTGGCTGCCGGCTGCCATCTTGGGTTGGGTTAATTTGCATATAGCCACTCTGATTGGCTGATGGGCGTGGCTTGGTATGTAGCAGAGTGGCACAATTAGCATATTACTCTTTTATTAGATTAGATTCTAATTATCAGAGGCTTACTTTTTCAAAGCAGTGGGCTGAGCAAGTTATTAATACACTAATGGCTTGATGCACGGATTCATGCAAATTGAAAGGAAATTAATTACAAGGTGGCCTGCGGAGCGGGACTGGGTGAGATGGGCCAGGCATGCCCTGGAGCCAACCTCCTGCGGTCCCTCCCCAGCTGGCCACACCTGGGGCAGCACCGCAGCTGGAAGGGCATCTATGGAGTGAGCAGGTCCATCCAGCTGTAAGGTCCCTCGCCCTGGCCTGTGGGGATCAGGCTGAAACTGGCCCTGAGGAGTCCCAGAGTGCAAGAGGGCATTCTGCAAAGCTGTTGTCGTACAGGGCGTGAACGCAAATGCAAGTCTGCAATAAACCAGACTCAGGGTTGACAGTAACAACATAACCCATGGCCAAAGGTGAAATCGCGTGGCCCCAAGAGGAATCGGGCTTCCTCCTCTCTGGTTCTGGGGTGCGTCACAGGAGAATTGCTGCTGCCAGGTCACTGCAGTTCAGCAGCTCCTGCGTTGCGCATCTGCCTCCTGATGGTCAATGTGTGTCACACCTACCGACCAGTTGGCTGGTCACTTAGCCTTTTATATATATAGTCTAGATAATAACAAGTAATAAGATAGTCAATGTAAATAACTTATAATGAAAAGATTTTTTTGGAAGCAAGAAGTAATTATCAACAAAGCAGAAATGGCAAACACCACCAGAGAGAGACATCACGAGTACTCTGGAGACTCAGAGGGAAGAAAGGAGTCTGGCTGAAAAGAAGACTCAAAAGGGACAGCACCCACCCTGACTGTGTCTGGGCAAGACTTCAATAGCCAAGAATGATGAGGGGGATCCAGGTGGAAAGTGCAGCAAAAATGAGCAAAAATACATCTGAAGCAATACATGTGTGGGCACGAGAATTTATCATCATGTTTGAAAGAAGGCCAGGACAGAAGAGGAGAAACAGTGGTTGACAAAGATAAACAGGTGGCTGGGCCGGAATGCAGCGAGCTAGGGGCCCTACTGAATATGCTGTTTCTGAAGACACTCTGGGCTTGGCCGCCCATGACTTACTTTAGCCTGTGGAGGTCAGCGTGAGAAGCATACAGTCCTCGGTCAAAGCGCTCTCGTAAGATCGACCACTTTGTTGCACAATAATCCTGAAAGAAATTTTACCCAAAATAAATCATCAGTAAAAGTTTATTAAAAATGTTTCATTGAAAAAGGGTTTATCAAATTCTTATTCAAAAAAACCATATGCTTCCAATTAGACCAGAAGCCTCACTTATATGTGTGTAGCAAGAAGACAAGGCACAAAGACACACAGTGAATCCTATTGATTAGCAGAGTGCTTGTTCTTAAAATTCTGCCAAAGTTACTGTTAAATAGACAGTCTCTCCAATGAGATTCTGAAAACACAAATATTATTACAAAAGGACTGAGTCTTTCAGAGAAGGGAAAGAAGTGCCACTTTTCCCTGAAGCTATTCGTAATCATATTAATAGCGTACATGTATTGAACACTGTGTAAGTACCTTTTCTGGATGTAAATCTTAAAGTGACTCCTCAACATGGCTACTATTCTAATCTCTAATTGAAGGATGAAGAAACTGAGGCTCAGAGAAGCTGAGCAACTTGCAACAGGGCACATGGAGAACAGCACTCAGCCTTGAGTGAGAGGGTAAGGTCAGGCATCTCAGGCACAGGAACCACCTTGATGAAGATGAAATGGGAACTAGCACTCGTGAGGGAAACAAACAGCTGCCTGCTGCGATTACAGTATAAAGATCTAAGTGGGGAGATGACGCTACAGGGTGGGATGACATGCTAAGGGATCTGAAATGTATCCTGGAAGGAAAAGGAAGTCACTGCAGGTCTTACTAGGGCAGGTGACGGCACTGTGCTTTAACAGAACAGAACATCTGGGAGATGAATGAAGACCAGGTGCAAGAAGGCCAACTGGGAGGCTCGCAATAGTGCAGGTGACAGGCCGGGACGAGGACAACAGTGGGACAGAACGCAAAGAGGGCTCTGAGAAATATCTATGACATCAAGTAACATGCCTGATCATACAGGGGTATCCAGCGAGGGATGAACAAGTGATGGGGGAGTCTATAACTCCTGGGTTTTCTGGGAGGGGACTGGATGGTTAGTGATGTCGTTAACTGAGACCAGTCAGAGTCAGAGTGGGGAGAAAGTGGTGGATGTATTTGGAGTTGTGACACCTAACAGGCACGGGGTGGGGGTCAGAACTGCAGTCTCTTCTTGAGAGGCAGCAGCAAATCATGAGCATGGATGACACCATCCAAGAACTTGAGGGTCAGAAGGCCAAGAGTGCAAGTCTGGGTTCACCAAGGTTTAAGGGGTTTGAAGGGGGAACCCATGAAAGAACCTAAGAAACTATCAGAAAGGCAGGGAGAATAAGAGAACTGAAGTGGGAAGGCTGCATGGAATCTGTCTGATGATGACTCCACTAGGACACAGGAGTGAGAAGGGCTGGAATCTGGGAGCCACTGAGAGCGGACTAGTTCATGGAGTGGGGGCAGAAGTGAGTTTCTTGCTCCTGCTGTGACTATTTCTCTCACCCAATTCCCAATGACATCTTCCACCTTTCCCTTCTCTCTATCTGGGCCTGGGCCTCCAATCGTAAAGGGAGGATGTGACCTGCCCCTGTCTACACCATCTCTCAAAGCACATAGACAACGCTTTCCTTGTAGGTTACCTTTGCAGCTTTAGTAAACGCAACCGCATTGTAGTCTCCTCCCATTCGTAACACATCTTCAGTGCAGTAGTAGAATTCAGAAAAGCCATAGAACTCGCTGTTCTGGAAGTGGATGGGGGGCTGATAGACACCATTGAGGGAAGTCTGTGTCTCGTTCGTTTTGTTCATGAAAGGCTGCAGAGTCTCTCGGCACAGGTCGAAGTCTCCCGTTCCCCGCAGGTACATGGTTTGCCCATTTTGCTGGATTTCATCTTTAATGTCTAGGGGTAAGCAGGGGTCCAGGTATGGAGTGTCAGGAGCTAGACCAGTATGCTTCCCCAGGAGCCTACAGGACAAAGAGAAACTTTATCATGAGACTGACAGAAAACTGTGTTCCGAAGAAGTGGCTTGGAGCCAGTGCCTCTCAAAACAACACTTCAGTCCAGAGCAAAAGACTGGCAAATAAACTAAAACAAAATGCTAGAGACTTGATTCTATTTTTATAATTCTCTATTTAACTGATTTTTAAAAAATTAATCATCTACTGACCTAAACTGTTGCATATAACAGCATTTCTATTGTACTATAGGCTCTGAGAAGCTCACAGAAAAACCTTAACTTTGCTCACCGAACTGCACTATGCTTACTAACTTACCAGTGAAATTCCCAGGCATCAAGATCTGCCCTCCTGCTACATGTACTCGCTGTTAGGCATCGGAGAAACAGCGACGAGCTTCCAACACTGGAGTTCTGTTAGTGTCTGACACCACTAAAGCACAGGGACCTACAGGGTGTTCAGCCACTAGGAGAGTGCCTGACCCTGACTCTATATTCAGTCACCGACGGTATCAAGTGTTTACTAACCACTCAACTGACAAGTGGTTTATTCCCAAGATCAGGAGAACTCAAAATGCATTTGAATGTAATAAAGTAAGGCCTTTGCTACTTAAAAATGTTTAATCAATCATCACTACTAATGGCAAGGAGACAAATATACATTTCAAGGCTCAAATTCGTAACATATATAAAAAGTGTTGAGTATCATTTATAATTATTGTAAAAGTCCAAGACTAGTCAAATGTATACTTCATGCTACTGTTTTAGTTGCTTGCCCTTCATTTAAATTAAGAAGTACCACTCAATTATCCATTATACAAGTTTGTTGACATTAAACCAATAGTAAAAATTAGGGTTGCAAAAGAAGACATTTTTCCAAAATTCTGATTCCAAATATCACTTAATGATTTCTATTGTAAGACATTTGTAAAAAATAATTATATTAAGATGTGCCATCTAGAATACTACCTTAAAAAAGAAACTATGGGACTACCAATCTCTTAACACTATTCAATTAACATCTGGAGCAAAGAACAAGTTCTTTCCTAGTCACAAATATGCATTTTTGGAAAATATGGTACCAAATGGCTCTGACTTCCTGGTCTTCCTTAAAGTTCGGGCCTCCGCAGGTTTAAGATTAAACTGATCAAGGAAATACACTGTCATTTATCTCTATGAATAAGAATTTCCCCCTCAAAATGTATCATCAAAATGAAGAAAACAAAATAGTAATTAACAGGATATTTTACTTGACTCCCCATTTCAGGTATTTTTATCCATCCAAATGGCTTTTCTGTTCTATGGACTAATTTCAAATAAATAATTGTTATATAGTTAAACTTTTAAAATAAGTTTAAACTAACAGAGTGTTGCTTTTATTTGTTTTACATATCTTCTATACCAGAATTCTTCAGAAACTCGTTTTAAAAAGTTTCACTGATGTATTTAAAACCATTTACTTTGACTTCTAGATCATTTCTTTCTCTTGCATAACTTCCTTCACTATGGTCTTATCCACTAAATAACTGCACAGGCTGGTTTTCCAAAACGTCACATAATTCAATTTTATCGCCAGTGACAACTTTATCCCACTTCCTGTACGCTCCATGACAGCTGCTGTGGGGCTGGTGTTGAGTTTCCCAAGGGCCCTGCAATCTGGAATGCATTACCCTCAAAACTACTAATATGATAAGAGTGGAATTCTCCTCCATCAGGGGAGTGGGCCTGGTGGGATGTCAGGCTGAAGGCAGGACCCTGGAATCCATTTCCTCACCCACTCAGCTGGCAGGGGAATAAAAAGCTAACAGTGCTGACACGCTTCTGCTGATCAAGGCCTCCCTGTTTTGCCTCATGTGTTTTCTAGGAGGAGAGACCTGGATTTGAGCAATGCCTGCTGAGCAACCAGTGGTGCTTCACCTGTTCTTCTGAAATGTATTGGCAAATATCTTGTCTTCATATCTCTGTCGAGCAGCATTGCCACCAAACCCGAGAAACGTGGCCACATAGACTCGGTACACATGCTCTGTCTGGTGAACATCACATCCCAAGTTAAATTCAGCCAGCAAGTTCTTAGCTACTTCTTCCTGACGATGTAAAGATAACCAATGTTAATACTTTAAGCAATACAAAAACAATCACCTTCTTTAAAAAGAAGGATCTAAAAAAATTCTCATTGAAATGGAGCAAAAATTTCTGCTTCTGTATTTCCTTTTAAGCGTCCCTCCTAATTCAATACGATAATTCTGACTTAAGAGATTTCAGATGCAATGCTTATTTGTGGAATTATCACAACTTTTTGAAAAAGGAAGTTAGTAACAATTCATTTCTGTTAACCTAGTAAATCTACTTAAGGAATCCTATGCTTTGGAAGTAATCCTAAACATTGAAAAGTCTCTGTACACAAATGTCCTTTGCAATTCTGGGACAGAAAAAGCTGGATGTCATCTAAATGTATGATTCCTAGGATGGTTTATAACTTATGCTGATCAAGTTCATGGAGGAAGATACTTATGTGCTACTAAATAAAGGGCACAAAACTGCATAAACAGTAAGATTATAACCATATTTTCAAAAACTATAAATAGGGAAAAAAGAATGAAAGAAAGTAAAGCCAAAATGATAACAATTTCTTCAATATGATTCATCCATAGGACATTTTTAAAAAATATATATATTTTATTGATTTTTTACAGAAAGGAAGGGAAAAGGATAGAGAGTTAGAAACACTGATGAGAGAGAAGCATCAATCAGCTGCCTCCTACACAGCCCCAACTGGGGATGTGCCTGCACCCAAGGTACATGCCCTTGACCGGAATCGAACCTGGGACCGAGTCCACAGGCCAACGCTCTATCCTGTGAGCCAAACCAGCCAGGGCCATCGGACATTTTTAATATTGATTTGTATTTTCCCAAGCTTGCTTTATATATTTTTTTACTTTATTCTGAAGGGAATGACATGACTTTTTACCGAGTGTAAGTTTCCAGAAGCATGTCTAGGTAGGAAGAAGCAAACACTGATTATAATACTTGAATTTACAAAGCACTCTTCTAAGGAGTTTGATAAATATATCATTTATTGGGCGAACACCAGGTGCCCAGCAATGTGTTAGATGTGAGCACTATGCCATTTAAACCTGGTGATAACTCTATGTTAGAGGCACTGGCATTCGTAGTCAGAGATGGAAACCAACTCAGAGAAGTTAAGTTACTTGCATCAGGTCGCACAGCTAGTGCAGACAGGATGACGATGCAGCCAGCCTAGGCTTCTTTGTTCAGCACCTGTCTTTTTTAACTGACACTACGCTGGGTGAAAGTGGAAGGGACCTGGCTTTGGTATTAATTTACAGAAGAATGGAAACAGGGTGATAAAGACATGTAGCGACTCAGGAATATATCCACACAAGGCCACCAGCTTCTGGAAAACTGCAGTGACAGAGCACTGAAGGGATGGAGAAAAGACAGTAAACTGAAGTTCAAGAACGTAGAAGCAGTGAATACAAACCTCAGTCCTTTCTGGAAAAGTAGAAAGCTATCTGAACCGTTAAAAAAAAGTATTTTCCCTAATTATATCAAGAAATCTGATGCTATTTTATGTTTTTCAATCTTGATGAGAAAAGAACTGAAAACATAAACAAAATTCAAGCATGTGATTGCCATGTATATCAAAGAAAAAAAACTCCATGTAAGTGCAGAAAACAAACCAGCTGACTTCAATGACCAAACACAAACGGCTTAGGGGAGGTTTGCCTTGGCTTCCTCCTGTCTCCTTTCTCCTGGGTTGAGCAGAGGTACCTCAGCAAGCACAGTAAAGGCGTGTTCAGACTCAGAAAACAAAACAAAAATGGATGGAAACATGTTAAATGAAACCAAATCAAAAAGAAGGAAATTTGTACAGATAATAACCTGCTGTGAGGAGGCAAAGCTTACAGTTTTGGGGACTTCGTATGCTATCTGAGTTGACACGCCTCCCATGTCGAGGATACCGGCAGTTCTTTTCCGGAGAATGGCTTCACTGCTCTCACTCCCAGGAATGTTAACCTCCACGACTGCCTCATCGTCTGGAAGCATGAGAAACACCCATGGGAACAGAACAGACCCAGAGAACTGGGATCTTCGCAAGAGGCACCTTGTTTTCCCGGCATGTTTCAAACATTTCTAGGCAAACCCAGCCGCCTCTTCCCAACTAAAATCAAGCTGTGCGAAACAGCAACTCCTCTCATTCACGTACACACTTAGCTGTGTTACAAAACTTAGCTCCTTTTTATCCTTTACACCACATAGAAAAAGCCACAATTTCCAGTTACGTGATACTTACCATCTTCAATATGCTCAAATCGTCCGAGGACAAAATTAATGCCGATCCAAGCATACACACCTGCAGACATTGCACAGGGTAAACATAAGAACAGTTTTTCAATACTTTGTATAACTGACCAATGCTGTCTGTGCAAACATCTCATTTATTTTACTCCCTGACAACCTGTGAAAACATCATCTGAAATAACACATTTCTACTATGTATTTTATCTTTTCCTAGTGGCTTTACAAGAAATCCCTAGTTTAAAATTTATAGTTTCATACCTAGAGGCTAAGTTTCCTTAGAAATTTATAGGTTGTTTTCAAATACTGGAGTTCTTATTTTTTGTGAAGTTAAACCTATCAATTGCAAGGTTTTACAAACAAGTTAAATTTGACTCTTCCGTTTCCTTTATCCCTTACTTTGACTCATTTGCAACACCTGATTCTCTTTTTACACCATTTCCTACATTCAATCTTTATCCATTTTCATTACCAACTTGACTTAAGCTGTTACAGAGATCCAATCTTCCTACCTCTACTCCTCCTCTCCAACCCACTCTATTCTCTGCTGCCGAACTGATCTACAGAACAAAGTCCACATTTCACAGCTCGGCAATTCAAGACCTGTCCAATATTTTTAATTAAATAAATTGGACATATAACATTCTGTAAGTATGATGTACAGTGTGTTACTCCGATACAATTATATACTGTAATATATTGCCCTAATAGTGAAATTTATATTAGATACATAATCATAGTATAATTTTATTATCTTCATGATGCAGCTGAATTTACACCTGGTATTAAGTTGACCTGCGCAATTCACACCCTCAATGCTAAGGATCAACTGTATTACGCATTAGATCTCTATCGCTCACTTACTGAACACCAGCCATCTTACTCCCAACCCCCGTCCTTTGGTAACAACCACTTTACTCTTTTACAGGTTTGACTTTTTCAGATTCCAAAAATAAGTAATATTATACAGCACTTGTCTTCCCATGCCTGACTTATCTAGCTTGACATAATATGCTCAAGGTCCATCCACGTTATTGCAAATGACAGAATACTCTTCTCATGGCAGAATATTTTTTATCCACTGATTGTTGATAGGAATTTGGGTTGTTTCCGTATCTTGGCTATCATGAACAATGCTGTGATAAACATAAGACTGCATATATCTTGCCCTAACTGGTTTGGCTCAGTGGATAGAGCGTCGGCCTGTAGACTGAAAGGTCCCAGGTTTGATTCCAGTCAGGGGCATGTACCTTGGTTGCGGGCACATCCCCAGTAGGGAGTGTGCAGGAGGCAGCTGATCGATGTTTCTCTCTCATCAATGTTTCTAACTCTATCCCTCTCCCTTCCTCTCTGTAAAAAAATCAATAAAATATATTTAAAAAAAAGAGTGCATATATCTTGTCAAAGTCCTTTTTCATTTCTTTTGGGAATAAAATATCTAGAAGTGGGATTGCTGGATTGTCTGGTAGACCCGTTGTTAATGTGAGAAACCTCCACACTGTTTTCCATAGTGATTAGACCAATTTGCACTCCCACTAACAATGTGCAGTATAAGGGTTTCCTTTCCAACACATCCTCACCAGCACTTGTTCTCTCATCTTGTTGACAGCCATTCCACAATGGGTGTGAGGTGATATCTCATTGTGGGTTTTTTAAATTTTATTTTATTTTTCCATCACCATTTTCATTGTGGTTGTAATTTGCATTTCCCTGATGACTGATACTGAACATCTTTTCATGCTCCTGTTGGCCATTCTGATGTCATCTTTGAAAATGTGTTTCATCCTTCTGACCATTTTTCAACTGTATTGTGTTTTTTTTGTTGTTGTTAAGTTGTATGAGTTCATTATATATTTTGGATATTAATCTTTATCTGATATACTGCTTGCAAAAATTTCCCCCCATTCTGTGGGTTCCTTTTCATTCTAATTGTTTCTTTTGCTGTGAGGAAACTTTTGAGTTTGATGTAGTTCCATTTGTTGATTTTTGCTTTTTATGTTTGTGCTGTGCCATGTCCAAAAAATCACTGCCATGACGAATATTGATGAGCTTCTTCCCTAAGTTTTCCTATAGACATTTTATGGTATTAGGTCTTACATTTGTCTTTGATCCATTTTGAGTTAAATTTTGTGAGTGGTATGCACAATTCAATGTGTTTCTCCAATTTTCCCAGCACAAATTGTTAGACTATCCTCCCTGCAATGGGTGTTCTTATTTCCCTGATTAGCTGACTGTATAAAGCAGGGATTTACTTCCCTGGCTGATGTGTCTATTGTGACTATACCATTTTGTTTTTATTACTATGGCTTTGTAGTTGTTTGAAATACAGCTCTGTTCTTTTATTCTCAGGATTGCTTTGGGTATTCAGGGTCTTTTATAGTTCCATACACACTTAAGAACTGTCCTATCTCTGGGAAGAATAGTGCCTTTGGTATTTTCATGGGGACTATGTTGAATCTGTAGATGGCTTAGGGTTGTACGGACATTTTAAAAATGTAAATTATTCTGATTCATGAACAAACACATACTGTCTTTCCATTTGTCTTTTTTGATTTCTTTCAGCAAAGTCTTAAAGTTTTCATTGTATAGGTCTTTCACTACTTTGGTTAAATTTATTCCTGAGTATTTTTGCTTTTGATGCTATTATTTATTTTTCAGATGCTTCATCATTAAAGGAATACAACTGATTTCTGTGTATTGGTTGTATATCTTGCCACTTTACAGAAAATGTTGATTCAATGATTAGTCCATTTTTTGAATTACTCTCTGGGATTTTCTATATATATATATATCATCAGCAAATAGTGACAATTATACCTTTTCCTTTATAATTTGGATGCCTTTTCTTTGTCTTACCTAATTGCTCTGGGTAGGCTTCCAGTACTATCTATAATAATAAAATATGCTAATATGCTAATTAGATCAGACAGCTGAATGACCTTCTGGATGACCTTCCAGACGAAGCTGTGGCTGCGAGGGCTGAGGGCAGCTGCCTCAGGTGCAAGGGCTGAGCCTCTTTCACGAATTTTGTGCACCGAACCTCTAGTATTGTATAAGAGTGATAAGAGTGGGCATCCTTACCTTGTTCTTGATCTTAAATACATTTATTAATTTTTCCCCATTGACTATAATGCCAGCTGTGGGTTTGTCATATATAACCTTTATTATGTTGAGGTATACCCAATCTATTAAGGGTTTTTCATAAACAAATGCTGTAATTTATCAAATGCTTTTTCTGTGTCTATTGAGATGATCATGCTATTTTCATGTTCCATTTTATTAAAGTATTAAGCACTTATTGATTCGCATATGTTGAATCTTTTTCTCAGGAATAAATCTCACTTGGTCATAGGGCATAATGTGCTCGATATTCGTTTGCTAATATTTTGTTGAGAATTTTTGCATCTATATTCATCAGGATATTGGTCTACAGTTTTCTTTTCTTGTACCCTTATCTGGTTTTATCAAGGTAATGTTTCATAGAGTGAGCTTTGGAGTATTCTCTCGTCCTTGATATTTTGGGAAGAGTTTGATGAGGGTTGGTGTTAATATTTTAAATGTTTGGTAGAATTCCCAGCCATTTGACTCTGCGGTTTTCTGTGTTGGGAGTTGATTACTGATTCAATCTCTTTATTCATTATTGGTTGTTCATTTTGTTTATTTCATACTGATTCAGTTTTGGTAGGTTGTGTTTCCAGAAGTATATCCATTTCTTCTAGGTATGTCATTTGTTGGCATATAATTGTTCATAATAGTTTCTTTTGATTCTATGCATTTCTGTAGTACCAGTTTTGTTATCATTTTTATTGTTTCTCTGGTGTCTATTTCATTTATTTCTGCTCTGATCTTTAGTTCCTTCATTCTACTAACGTTGGGCTTGATTTTTCTAGTTCCCTGAAGTTTAAAGTTAGATTATTTATTTGAGGTCTAATTTCTTAATAGATGTGTTTATTGCTATAAACTTTCCCTTCAGAATTGCTTTTGCTATATGACAGGATATCTGTTATGTTGTATTCTCATTTTTCATTTGTTTCAAGATAGTTATTTCCCTTTGATTTCTTTGACCTATCGTTGTTTGGAATGTTGTTTCGTTTCCACATATCTGTAGATTTTTCTCACTTTCCTCTTGTTGAGTTTTAACTTTATACCACTGTGGCCAGAAAAAAGTTGGTATGGCTTCGATCTTCTTAAAATTTGTTAAAATTCAGATAATCTATTCTAGAGAATGTTCCATGTGCACTTGAGAAGAATATGTAGTCAGCTGCTGTTGCCTGGATTGTTCTGTAGATGTCTGTTAGCTAAATTGGTTCTCACATGTGGTTCAATTCCAATGTTTTCTTGTTGATTTTCTGTCAGAACAATCTGTACATTGCTGATAGTGTGGTATTGAAGTTCCCTACTATTATTGTATTATTACCTATTGTATTACCTATTGTATTTCTTCCTTAAGATCTGCTAATATTTGCTTAATATATTTTGGTCCTCAGGTGCTGAGAGCATAAATAGGATATCCCAAAAATGTATACACACATTTTGAATAATTATAAAGTCATTGTTTATTAAAATACATTTCATTTTCAAAACTGAGCTATTGGCTGTTGAAGTGTGAATACATTTTTGGGGGGATACCCTGTATATTTTTGTCACCGTTTCTTGATGTATTGACCCCTTTATCATTATATAATGACCTTCTTTGTCTCTTACTTTCTGTCTTGAAGTCTATTTTGTCCAATGTAAATACAGCTACACCTGCCTTTTTAAAGTTTCTATTTGCTAGGAACACTGTCTTCCTTTCACTTTGAGCCTGTGTGTGTCTTTAGAGCTGAAACAAGTCTAAAGTTTCAGATCTACAGGCAGCATAAAGTTGGGTCTTCTTTATTTTTTAACTAGGGGCCCAGTGCACAAAAATTTGTGCACTCGGGGTGGAGGGAGTCCCTCAGCCCAGCCTGCCCCCTCTCACAGTCTAGAACGCCTCAGTGGATGTCCTATGATGGCCCCAGTCTGCCAGGCGCCTTTTGTGTGTGTGTGTGTGTGTGTGTGTGTGTATGTGTGTGTGTCACCACTGGGGACCTGCCCCCAGCCGCATCTGAGGCTCGGAGCAGTCCTCCTGTGTGTGTCTACCTGCCGGGGGCCTGCCCCCAGGCACACCGTGGAGGCTTGGAGCAGGCAC
>PVJC01029952.1:0-21521 GCA_004026665.1 Murina feae | reverse complement strand
CCCTGCTTTCTGGTGGCTGGAGGAAGATGGGCAGTAGGCAAGCTTGGGAGGCAGGCAGCACCCAGCCCTGGTCACAGCTCAAAAAAGAGAACAACATGCAGGGGAGGGCAAGAGTCTGAGAGATCAACATAGAGGGGGTGCCTGCTCCAAGCCTCCACGGTGTGCCTGGGGGCAGGTCCCCAGCAGGTAGACACACACACAGGAGGACTGCTCTGAGCCTCTGATGCGGCTGGGGGCAGGTCCCCAGTAGCGACACACACACACATGCACACACACACACAAAAGGCGCCTGGCAGACTGGGGCCATCATAGGACATCCACTGAGGGGGTCCCAGACTGTGAGAGGGCACAGGCCGGGCTGAGGGACTCCCTCCACCCCGAGTGCACAAATTTTTGTGCACCGGGCCCCTAGTCCTATCTAATAAAAGGGTGATATGCAAATTAACCATCACTCCATTACAAAGATGACAGAACCCATAGCCACAGATAGAGGTGCCCAGCTCCCTCAGCCCCACTGGAATCCCCCAGTCCTGGGGGGAGGGGTGGCTGCTGAGAGCAGGCAGTGTGAGCGACTTGGCAGAATGCTCGCTTCATTGCCACAGTGATGAGGCAAGCATCTCGCCCTCGTTGCAGAAGGCCTCTGGGCCGTGGAGAGCCTCTGGATACCCGGTGTGGAGCAGCCAGGCCCCACAGACAGCAGAGAACCACGGGGAGTGGACCTAAGCCATCATGGCTGCTCGATTGGAGAGGGCTCCCCTGAGAGCTTCCAGATTGGAGAGGGTGCGGGTCAGGCTGAGGGACCCACCCCCTGTGAATGAATTTCGTGCAACAGGCCTCTAGTATTAAATACTTCTGATGGGTTATATCTTTGTCACATTAAATAAAGAGTGTGTACTGCTCATTTTGAACTTGGCACATGCACTTGAAGCAAAACCATCATAGGCAGTCTTTATACTATCTGTATATTTGGATAGGCTTTTTACTGAAAGCTACCATAGGTAAAACTACCAATATATTACTAATAAAAAATTTTTTAAATTAACATAAAAAGGATACACAGTACTTATGCCTTCCCTCAAAGGAATCCAAAATCATATGTGTAGAATTTGCACAAAAATAGGTAGAAGAACAATGTTTGGCAAGGGTGGCGGAGTAAAAACAATAGTAAGGGAAAATCGTAACATGAAAAGTTCAGGAAATGAAAGTAAAAGAGGACAGAGAAGAAGTCTAACTGCGTACAGCTTATAGTCATTGTTTATTGGAGTATGTCCCTTCACCCAATATCCATCTAAGAAATCTGCCACTTTCTGCTTGGTGCAGTCTCCCTAGATACACAAGTTCACAATTACTCTCTTTGAATAACAGTATTAAAACAGTGAGGTAATAATTGGTGAAGCATTTTAGAAAAATTGGATGTCCAAAGATAAAAAGTTTACTTTGGTTCTCTCCTAAGAATCTGACAATTAGTCATCAGTGGAGGATACACCAGAAGCAGGAGGAGGGAGAGAGAAGGGAGGGAAGAGAGAAGAATAGAAAGACAGAAGAACCGAAAGGAAAGAGAGAAGAAAGAAAAGGAAGGGGGTGTTTTACAGAAAGCTTTTGGAAGATGGGTGATTGATGAACAGGAAAGGATGAATCTCTACAGTACATATAAGCAGATAAGAGTGGAGGCATCTTAAAGTGTCTCCTGAAACTCAGGACTCTCACTCCAGGAAGTGGGTGGTAGTGGCAGACATCGGGGTCTAAAGGGAGGTTTCATTGAAAATACAGAACTGGATCTTTAAGTCAACTCCCCTCAATCTGTACACTTCAGCCCCATATTGAAAAGAGAGGAGAGAAAACTGAAGTGAGGATCAGAAATGTGATTGTGATTGTGTAAGGAGTCCGCGTGTGAATTTCACGGGGGAACATCACAGTGGAAATGGGCAGAAACACTTAGGAGCATTTCAGATCCACTTGGGCACGTGCCAGACCAGCCTGTCCGCCCCTGATGCGCTGACTTTTTTTGCACTGACTTCTCTGCATGGCCATCCCTAAAGCATATTAAAACAGGCTTCCTGGGCTGGGAGAATTCCACTCCGGGAAGGACAGATTTGTGATTTCTTTGGGTTATTGGTGCCCTTCCGTATCCGGGTTCCCTCCCCAAGGAGAAATATTCCATGAACAGCCAAAGAAAAGCCTGCCGGGCTATGCCATGATCTTTCTCGTGTTCTCGGTTGTGAGTTCCATGAAACCAAAGATGGACACAACTGAGTTGTTTGCTTTTCTGTTGGTGATTGTCTTGATGCAGACATATGTAATTTCTTGCTGCTTGTAAAAAAATATGATGGCTTCTAATGCAGTGTAATTACTCTTCCTTGTAACAAGACTGGGATGCAGCCAGCACATGTAACAGTATGGCAGAGGCTGGAAATAAGGGCTCCACTGAAAGATCTTTCAAGCATCAGGTAGATGACAAATGTACCCAATCTGGGCAAGAAGTGACGTTATGGCCCCAACGCTGTATGTTTTTGAAAGAGAAAAAAAAAAAAGAAAAAGAGAGAAAACCAGTGTGCCCTGATTCTTGGGACATCAGATCCCCTACTTGCTAAGTGATCCACTCGATTAAATGAAGGCTTTATTCATAAGTCTCCTTAACTGAAGTTTCAGATGGTGTTTGTTTTCCAACACTTCCATCAGGACGTAGGGAAAATTCTGGTAAGGACATTTCATGCCAATTTTTTTTCTCTCTGAAGAATCAGACATTTCTATGAGAGGCTGCATTAGGCTGACCTTACCTTTCTTTCTTCTATTTTGGGTTGTTTGCTATCCACTTAGAAACTAATGATTTTGAAGAATTAGTATAGAATTTGTAAATATATTTTTTTTTAAAAACTTAACTGTAAATGATAAAAGTTTTGTGTTTTAATGTAGGATACAATTTACTCAGCTTCCCCCATATTTTAAATGAAGAGCTTGAATTTCAAACATTAACATTATGTCATTGTTAACCATGTCATGCAAAGTCCCATAATACGTTTAATGTATATTCATGTACCGTTACTAGATGGCTATGAAGAACAATTTTTATAAAGTGTCTGATTCCCAACCTTTTAAAGATGTGGTTTTCTAAAGTGGAGATTTTTCTACAACAGTGATCATTTATATGATTAGATGTCATAAAATTAATTTTCACTTTAATTAGTGCCCACAGCAATGATTAGAATAGTAATCAATTTAGTTAATTGGATTTTGCCAAGTTAGTTGTGTTACAGTTTGGGCACCACTAATATGCCAAGGTCAGAATGTCTCCTGTCAGTGTCCAATAACCAATGTAAGATCATAGTGAATAATATAACTTCCATTTGCAAGTCCTAGATTAGCTACATACTCAGATTTCTGTTGGGGGCAAATATCATTGTCCTTAAGGACTTAGAAACAATTAGTTCAGATCCAAGTCTTTTGTCTCCCAGGACTGAAGGGTTTCTTGGGCTCTGACCACCTGACATAGGCCAACCAAATTCACAGAACACTAATTTGCTTAAGAGCGGGTCAATATATCCATTTACCTTTGGAATTATAACCTCCTAGACAACCCTCCTCTGGCTTCCCATGAATGCATTCCCTTCCCGTTAGAAGAAACCCAGGTAGGAAGCCGAACTTGTTCTTAAAGAGCATGATGCCAGTAGGAACTTGATGGAGGAGGGTTAAGCCAAGTTCTTAAAATCATAATTCTTCAAAGGGTATAAACAGATTAGGTCCCATTTTCCACTTTAGAGAAAATATATACATATGTACACTCTGAAAGATCACAAACTCTATTCTCCTTGAAGATCTCATAGGAATCAAAGCACGCACCCTTTCATGTAGTCTCATGGCTTTGTAACCTCAGGTTCGCGTTCTAAAGGTTCCCTTTCAAAGAGAAGAATTAAGTCTTTTCATCTTTCCCCACAGGCTACCCTGCCCATCTATTTAATCATTTCAGTCAATTCTCTTCAAACTCTAGTGTTTTTCCCCCACCTCATTTCTTGTGCATAATTTCTAGAACTGGAAAGAGATGAGTACAGGGTGGAGAGATTCAGAGGAGAGAGAGGAAGGACCACGAATGCAGCAGAGTAAGTGCAGACTGGCTGGGAAGTGCTTTAACCCATACCAGTCCCATAGCAGTGCTGCTATTGGTAACATGATTTAATAAAATGGTGAAGCTCTCAACAAAATCAAATATGATCTCTCTCAAAGTACATCATTATCATATTCCTTGGACATTTAGTGTATCTTGAAAACATAAAAAAGCATATGTCAAAAAGGGTTAGGTTCTAAGTTCATAATTTGAAGAAGGCTTTTTCATGTAGATGAATGTTCAGGAGGGTATTTAAAATTAGTTTGCAGCAACCAAATCATGTGAAGGATTATTATAAACCCTATTATACCCACACATCCTTTGATCACTGCCACTAGATTCCTTGATTATTGTAATGACAATAACATCTTCCAAACTCCCAAACTGTTCCTCAGAAAGTTGTAAGATACTTATGCATAGGAAAACCTATGACATAAAACACAGTGAATCAATTACCATTAGAAAATGGCCTTAATTCATAGCTTCTCTCTAATACCCATGTCATGGTACAACCAGGTGTGACTACTATGCATTCAAGAGATAAACAAATATAGGAAATGAGGAAATGGTTTCTGCACTGAGGGTGTGGATAATATTAGCAAGAGTACATTCAACAGAACAGAAGGAGAAAAAGGTGAATTTCAGCAGGTGAAGTCATTTTTAGAAAGACTGAGTAATTTAAACCAGTAAGAATGTATACAACTCATGCATCTTGCTTAGTTGCTAAGGAAGAAGAAAATATTCAGATCTATTGAGTGAGACAATGCTAATGGAATTAAGAAAATTTAAATTAACGATGTAAACATTCCTGGAAAAATGTGTATTCAACACATATTTAGACTTCAATTTTTAAAAATGTGGTGTTTTGCCATGAAAGAACAAATTGTTAACTCACGATTCTCCGGCTTCCTCATCACTTCGTCTTGAATGTATTTCTTCTGTGCTCTTTCCTGGCTTATAGCCCCACACGCTATGGTTGTTCAGCTCTCTGGACCTAAAAAAAATGTTGTAATAAATATATTATTTATTTAAGTTTAAGAAAAAAACAATACTCGATGTAGCATTTGTCCAAATCATTTACAATTAGGTCCAGAACTTCAAGAATTGATTAATCCTCATGATTTATTCTTCTTGGCTGTCTAAAGATAAATCATTGATAATGATCCTGAGTTTGCCCTCAGTTCAGTTGTTTGCCATTATAAAGTGAACAACAGAAAAATAAAGTTTTTTAGGCAAATAATGTCAATATAATTATGACTAAATGGTACACTTTCCATTCACACAGTTGGGTCTGCCTTGATAATCAGCTGTCTTAAAAGTTAAAAAGATATTTAATTAAAAACAGACCTCACATGTATTATTGTTTACCTAGCATTAGAGATATTAACCAATATTTAACTGAGATTATCTCATTTTTCTCTATAATAACCGTACGAGTTAGGTCCCTCCATTATCCTCTTAAATAAAACCTGAAACCAGAACTCAAACCCAGAATATATCTGATTTCTCAATTCAATTTATTTCAGAATATACTTCTTTAGCTACAACTAAAAAAAAAAATTTAGGTTCTGCAAATCTCTTCTTTTTTTAATGTTTCAAAGTTTTGCTAATTTGGAAAAAGAAAAAGAAACAAACCTAAAAGTAAAGAATCAAAAATGTGTCAGTACTTAAAGTGTTCCAAGTAATTTAAATTACCGTTCATTCATTTTTTTCACTCCCTCTTTCTTGTCTGGGAAACGTATTCAATGACTAGCTTGTCTAATAATTTTATCAAGTTATGTGTCCTTAACTCTGGTCCTTTATTATGGAACCACAGCCTTTTCCTTTTCATGATGCCTGTGTCTAATAAAATGCTGATAAATAATGAGTTCTTAGAACTCACCGTTAGAAATATTGTAACAGGATAAGTTCAGTGTAACACGGAAGCACAGAATAGAACACCTAACCGGATTCCAGGGTCAGGAGGAAAGGGTATTTAACCCCGACTGGATGAGGGGGGTGGGGTTGATCAAGACATGAAGTGCTGTTCCTTGACTAGCCGAGTAAACAGTCCCTGTCCCTTCCCCAGTGGAGCCGCCATCAACAGCCATCTCCCAGGCCCATTCCATCCAAAGAGCTCTGTGATGAAGTTGGTGGATTAAAGGTGAGGAGGCGGTTTTTATAAAATCTTTTGCTTCCAGTTAAAAGACAAGTTTTATAAAATAAGATAGAAATGTTTTCCTGTGAGTAATGACGTTGGTTTGTCTTCTTCTCTTGGAGAAAGCTTTCTAAATGTGTTCTAAATCCACTGTTTCCTCTTGAATATAAAACTGAGTCTCGAAAGGGATACTGCATAATACGACTTGCCCAGGAAGGAAACTGGAAATTAAGAGAATAAGAACGTGACTTCTCTAATGAGATTCTCCTTTCAATTAATTATCTACTGTACCATTGGTGGGAAGTATCATGGAGCTATGTACAGTCTAGGGTGGGGCTTCAGATCCTAGCATCTGTGCCTCTCTTCCTGTAAAATAAAGACCAGTGAGAGTGTGGGTGTCTGTTGTAAATTCTTAGGCACAGCAGATTATACATTCAAATGAACTCTATTTTAGCACAAAATAAAGTAACTCCCAAGCAACAAGCCACAATAATAACAGACTTGAAATTAAACTCATCAGATAAATAGAAAAAAAGCAGGGAGTATCTGATTCCTGGAGCCAGGATAAAGGGTAAATAAAAAGACATCTGTTATTTGCAAGCTGTATGTGAAACGTGTCTGTTCCTTTATATCCCAACATTATTTTCACATTCTTGCATCTGAAGATGTGAATTATTCAAGTGATTTAATAATGATAGTTTCAGTGACATATAGATGTTCCCATAAATGTATAATCATTGTATAGATGTTTTTTACCATAGTTCCTTGCATATGATCTAAGATTAGAGGATAAGTTTCAATAAATGGTGGCCCTTTACTGTATTATCTGTTTTATGATTTCTGAAAATCCGCTTACCACTTGAAAGAATCTAAATGGAATGTAATACACCGTCATTTTTAAAGCTTATACCACCTCCTAAATCCAGTATTGTAGAACTTGAGATTGCTAACATACTTATAGAATCTATCTCAATGAATGCATCTTGAACATAAAGCCTGACAAAGGATCTGAACATATGGGTGAGGAACATATCAATGAGCAGTTTATTTTAGCTTTTGTTTTTGAAACTATTTTGTAGACACACACTTTCACACTTATTTCAGACACGAAAAAACACATTCTGATATCCACTGTGTAGAGAAAGTGTTCATTTTTTTATTTGCTTTATCATTTAGCGGGCAATTGCTATCCATGGCCCAGTGACTCCTTTAGTCCTAAGAGTTCAACACTGAACTAAATGGGTATATTGAACTATACTCCTAATAACCTACTTAAAAAGTAATCCCATCTGAGATGGAGGTGCTAACTAACCTTAATGTGATCTTCATTTTGCAGCATAGGTATGTATCTAATCATCACATTATTCCCCTTAAACTTACACAGGTGACCTGTCGATAGTATTTCAATAAAGCTGGGGGAAACGCAAAAATAATTTTTGTTTACTGAATTTTGTTAAATGTCTACAATTATTTCTATCTACTTAACATTTAACTTAATCATCAATAATATAACTTTAACTCTGAAGACTCTATATCCTTAGTATCCTCTGGAAAAATAAAAAAGACCAGTAGCAAAATAAGTAAGAAGAGCAATTTCAACATTGAAAATCATTTCCCTGAGTTACACCTACGCAGGCAGCTGCAACGGAAGCCTGCTGTTTACTCTAGCTCTGTGGCTGCCAGCCACCATCTTGGCTGGGTTAATTTGCATAGATCCGCTCTGATTGGCTTGTGGGTGTGGCTTGGCTGGTGAGTGTGGCTTAGGTGTCCCAGGGGATGGTTAATTTGCATATTACTCTTTTATTAGATTAGATATATAGATAATGATATCAAACGTGGAGCACACATACCAGTAAATGAATAGGCCAGTTGGAGAGTCTGCAGTTTGGAAAAAAAAAAAAAAAAAGTAGTTCTGAAAGTTTTTTTAAAATTCTATACTTAGCATTTTTAAACTTTTAATTGGAAAATCTGGGCTAAATATTAAAGATAAAATGCTTGCTGAAGTTTATTAAAATATTCCTTTATGCAGTATTTATTTGTATGCATCTATAAAATATTAAAATGTATGATTATTTTATCAGCTGATATGCATATTCTATAACATGTCTAGGGAAACCTGGAGGATTAGAGATGCAATTTCCCTGAACAAAAGCGACCAGGTACACATTGGACAGGCAAAGTTTTCTCTTGCTTATCTCTTCAAGCACATGTCTCCAAACTTTTTGTCCGTACACATTCTATTCATTCATCAAAAAATTTCTAAAAAGACATATATAATGTTTGTCACAAAATATACTGATGTGGGAAATACTCTTTTAGACTACGAACTGACCAATTATGTATCCTATATGTACTGTCATATTTAACACAATGTAGCATTATGCACATTAATGTTTACAATTCAGGTTATCAGGACTCCGATAAAACCATAATTCAACATAGTACATTTACTGGCTGTTTATGTATAATCAGCAACTATGCATTTTTCATTAAAACACATTTCATTTCACTGACGGTGCTGACTTGCATACTAAACACGTTAGCTATCACAGACGATGAATTTTAAGGAAATAAATCTGAACACTTCTCTTGCCTAAAAGTAACCTCAGATTCGACTAGTTTAATTAACTGACTCAGGTATATAAGGAGTTGTTATGTAAAGATGTCTTTCTTTAACTGGCACATTTTTATAAAGGATTACATGTTAGTTGAACAGAGCCTTTGTATTAACAATGGGATTTTACTCATTTTGAAATCTAATTCCTATCACTCCTATCTTTGAGTTCTTTTTTAAAAATATTTTATTGATTTCAGAGAGGATAGGAGAGGAAGAGAGAAATAGAAACATCACTGATGAGAGAGAGTCACTGATCAGACGCCTCCTGCATGTCCCCGGGGATAGAGCCTGCAACCTGGACATGTGCCCTGACCTGGAATTGAACTGCAACCTACTGGTTCCTAGGGCGACACTCAACCACTGAGCCATGCTGAGTGGTTCTTAGGGCGACACTGAACCACTGAGTCTGTGCCTTCTTGAGGCCATTGTTTACTAGACTACAGGTGGGTGAAGCTAGCTAAGGGTACAGGGCAGTGTTTTCATGGGAAGTTTGAATTTACTCTGCAGGTCTATTTAGGAAAAACGAATGCACTTATGGGAGGAAGACGTAGCTAGGAAAGCATTAGGTCTCTGTCACAAACTGATTCCCTGCAAAGAAAAATACCTGCCTGAGTGAGATTCATGACAAGATTGAAGATGACAAATGTTTACGAATCGCATTCTAAATGTATGAAGTCCACTGCGCTGTAAACCATCTGGCAGATTTAAGTCCTCACTGAAATGCATATGAATTATTGCCATTTAATGGACTATTTAATGGACCTGTGGAAAAAAATTATTTGGCAAAACAACAGGTTTTCAGTAAAAAGAATCAATCTTCCTGGGGATCAAACCTTAGAGAATATTTCCTCACCCAAATATGAATAATATATGGGATCAAATGGCATATTCTTTTCATTTCAGAGAAGAAAAGCCGCATTTATAATGTGTAAATAAAAGATATGCATGCCGGTGTCAAAGATAACATTTAGCAGTGTGACAGGGTGGCATCTGAACCCACAGCCATCAATCACCCAGATGAATCAAGTCTCTGAAGGAAAGTAAAATTTACCGGCATAAGATTTTCAAAATAGCAGTACAATGTTGAACGGAGGATGTTCAATAGAAATACATTAACTTGTTAAAACATTATTAAATCAATAATCTTGCTCAATGATAAGATACTATTTGATTAATATCAGGGTACCCTAAACCTAACCAAAAGCAATCATTATAGTACTGGTATGCATTGTTTACCGGCTTTATTAACGTGTTAAACACAGACCCAACACTAACAGAGAATTGGTGGGTTAAAGATGAAATCATTCATATTTACTCAATTACTTCCACCTATTAAACTATTGCTTTCTCAATACTATCAATAGTGCAGCAGCATCGAATAGTTACCGGCCTTTTAAGTTATGAGGACCTGAGTTTTAAGGTAGGTTTTTTTTTTAATGACTCATTTTACAAATTTGGACAAGGAATGAATGTCTCTAAGAATCATTTTTTATAGATATAACTAGGGGCCCGGTGCACAAAAATTTGTGCACTCTGGAGGTCCCTCAGCCCGACTGGTGCCCTCTCACAGTCTGGGACCCCTCTGGGGATGTCCACCTGCTGGTGTGTGTGGTCAGCCTAGGTGAGGGGCTGATGGCTGTTTGCAGGCTGGCCAAGCCCCCAAGTGGGATCCCTCACCCCACTGGAGTATGGCCAGGCTGGGTGCGGGCCTGAGGGCCATTTTCAGACTTTCAGGCTGCCCACAGCCCCTTCAGGTTTTGGGTCCCTATTGAGGTACCTGGCCAGCCTGGGTGAGGGGCTGATGGCTGTTTGCAGGCTGGCTAAGCCCCCCCATGGCATCCCTCACCCTATTGGGGTGTGGCCAGCATGGGTGACGGGCTGAGGAGCGTTTTCTGGCTTTCAGGCTGCCCACAGCTCCCATTGATCCAATGTCCCAGAAAGGCTGGCTGCAAGCAGGTTTCTGGGGTTTATTTATCTTCTATAACTGATACACTGTTCCTTTAAGCCGAGACCTAGGCAGTTACTGAAACCTCCTCTCTGCTTCAGCTGGTGGCTTCTATAATGAAACAATGTTTCCCTTAGTAGTCAGGCCCGGCCTGCTGTTTGCTTTAGCTCCTGAGGCTTCTATGATTGAGACATTGTTGCAAATATGTTGTTGCCTGGAGCTGGGAGAAGGCCAGCCAGTCTGCAAACAGTTTCACTCCTGCTGCAATGGAAGCTGCCAGTTTACTCAGCTCTGTGAGTGCTGGCCTCCATCTTGGCTGGGTTAATTTGTATACAGTCGCTCTGATTGGCTGGTGGGCGTGGCTCAGGCATCCCAAAGGGATGGTCAATTTCAATATTACGCTTTTATTAGATTAGATAGGAATAACAGTGTTTACTTTGTAGGATATTCCTGGGGATTAGAATTAATAATCTTAAAAAAAAAACTGAGATACCCTATTACTTTTTAAATCAAGTAGATAAAAATATCAACCACTACCAATTACTAGCCATCGACTATTGGCAAGCACTCCAGTTAATGCTTGAATCTATTATTCATGATGTGATTACTGCAGCAAGAATCTGAAATAACATTGGCCCCAAATCAATGACAAGGAACCCAGGTTTAGACGTTGGAAAGAAGTGGACAGGTCCCTCGTCGATTCTGTAGCTGTGATTTATACCCAGGCTGTAATAGCACTGCTGCATTATCTGTTTCCGTGATTAGTGCTACTCCTTTTGAGTTGACACTGACATCTGTCTTCCTGTCCCGACAGTGGCCCCTCCTCATGAGGACGTGACCTCTCTTTGTCAGGAACACAACACCTCCACGCCCGGCTCCCACTAGGCCAGCTCCTGTCTCCTATGATGAATCTGGATCTTCTCTCTCAGCCGATGACAATATCATGGATTCCGCACTGTCGCCTGCCTCGTCTCCCAGCTACTAAAAGTATTTGTCAAATGCTTGATATTAACCCTAGCTGGTTTGGATCAATAGATAGAGCACTGATCTATGGACTGAAGGGTCCCAGGTTTGATTCTGGTCAAGGGAATGTACCTTGGTTGCAGGCTTGATCCTCAGCCCTGGTTGGGGCACATGCAGGAGGCAACCAATCGATGACTCTCTCTCACACTGATGTTTCTCTCTCTGTGTCTCTCCCTATTCCTTTATCTCTCAAAAGTGATCAATGAAAAAATATCCTCAAGTGAGGATTAACCAAAGATAAAAAAAAAGTCTCGTATTAACCCTTGAAAAATATTGGGATTAAAATCTCAGCTGTGGCTATTTCTTACTCTCAGTGACTGTCCTAAGAATCAATAAAAAAAAATAAAACAAGAAAGAAAAATATATGGACATTTTTATATTTGTTTCCTTCAAACCTGTCACCCCTAGAGTTGGAGTTGGAGCTTGCACCCTGGATGATTAACTAACCCAAACAACAAAAAGAAGAAATGGTTTGGGGTACAGACCTGACACATCCGAATCTCTTACTCTGTGTAAAGGGGGAAATCTATATGTACATTATGAATGTGCCTTGAATAATCAATGATTCCTCTGAATATTTAATATTCTTACACATCACAAGTGTACAGTGGAATCATAACTGAAATGTATTCATTTAATTCTTCACATCTCCATGTCTTTACAAGGACATAGAAATTTTCAGGTAAGCCTTAAAAATTCAGGTACCATTTATCAAATATTATATGTAAGCTAACATAGGCTTGTCATAGATTTTAGTTTATTCCATTACCTATTTGTTAAGGATAGATGGGAATAAGAGAATATGGAGGGCGGTTAAAGTTCATATGTAAGAAAACATCAAAATATTATGTTAATGTGGGGAAAAAAATCTGTGCATTCTGTTTATAACTGCTATTCTTGCCCCCATTACAATGACTAATTAGGAGTTGACTACACTGAAGTTTTAACACCAAACAATTCACAATTTACATTATAATATAGCCCATTAATCCACTCAGTATACATTAATAGGGCATTCAGAACCATGCATTTGGCATTTCAAAGGAAGCATTTCACATCTGGAGTGCTTTGGGATAAATTATTTAGTGGCCTCTCTGTCTTTCCACTATTTTTGGTAAGTTCTGTTTTGCATAATATTGCATAATATTGCAATCTCCCTTTGAGTAGAAAATGTTAATGTAGTGGAGGGGGTTAATCTCCATCTCTTGACAATTCTAAAGAAAATAACACAATCAAGAAAAGAATAGAGAAACCAAAATTTGAGGTAATTAGTCTAAAGAATAAAAGAATGTTGATAAATTATGAGATTTATTTTAAAATTATAGGTTTTAACTAACATTTAAATTTGAAATTTTCACTTTTTAAAAGTGGAATTTCACTGAACTTGTCTCATGAAATTATATTTAGTTATAAAATATTTCCCCCATAACATTATAATATTATAACAATCGCAGGCCAACCTAACAGTATTTCAATCTAATTGTTTTTGATACTGCAAAGTCTGCCAGTGATGCATAGTATCAACCACAGAATTTCCATTCTTGAAAGTACAATTAATGTTTTGTTTGTTTGTTTTGTTTTTTATAGGGACAGAAAGGTAGAGGGAGAAACACTGATGTGAGAGTGCAACCTCAATTGGCTGCCTCCTGCAGGACCCCTACTGGGGATTGAGCCCCCAACTGGGACCTGACTGGCAATCTTTCAGTGTATGGGGGGACGCCCAACCAAAAGAGCCATACCTGCAAGGGGACTTAATGCCTTTAATGTTGGGATAATTTTACTAGGTTGAGATATTGTTTACACAACATGAGTAATTCCTTATAATGCCGGGTTAGTTTTCATTGCAGAATGTATGCACATGGGACTTGACTTTCACAACAATGTATTATTTTTTATTAAATAAAGTAGAGGCCCAGTGCACAAAATTTGTAAATGGGAAGAGGGTTCCCTTAGCCTAGCCTGCACCCTCTACAATCTGGGACCCCTTGGCAAACAATCCTTGATCGCTGGCTCCTGATCACCTAATCACTCACCTGCCTGCGGGCCCTGTCACTCCTAACTGCCCCCCCTGCCAGCCTGGTTGCCCCCAACTCTTTCCCCCCCCCCCCCCCCGCCTACCTGGTCACTCCATGCAGCCTGCTTGTTCAGTCATTTGGTTGTCTCTCACTATCCTCCCTGTAGGCCTGGTCATAGGCAGCCATCTTTGTGAGGGGGTGAGGGTCAATTTGCATATTACCTCTTTATTATATAGGCTATTTTAGTATTGCATACTAGTATTCCTTGTCAAAGAAAGTGTCAGAAGTGTCATATTCTTGCCCAGCCTGAATGGCTCATTGATTGTGCATTAACCTATAAACCAGGAGGTCACGGTCCAATTCCCAGTCAGGGCACATGCCTGGGTTTGCAGGCTTGGTCCCCATGGTGGGTTGTGTAAGAAGCAGCCGATCAATGATTCTCTCTCATTATTGATATTTCTATCTCTCTTTCTCTCTCTTCTCCTTTCCTGTCTGAAATCAATAAAAATATATTTTAAAATAAATATATATTTTTTTTAAAGTGTCATATTCGTCTGTTTCCTTTATGATAGCTCAGTGTTTCCAGTGGTTTCTATTGACTTTAGCCTAATGTTATTCAGCTCACTGATGCAATTTGTCATTTCTATGTGTAACTTCCGAATGATTCTGATGTGGTTTATGCATGTCAGAAATGCAGGACATGCCCCTGAAGACTGTGAGAACACATTTTTGAATTACGAGGTGAATTTTTATTCCTGAAATATTGACTTTTCTACTCAAGGAATAATATGGAAAGCCCTGTGGATATGATATGTAAAACGCATACCAAAGTAGAGCTAAGCATTGCTGGATTAGAGCTGACGGCTTTATTCACTGAGAGGCAATTGCAAGAATGATCCAGACCCTTTGGTTTCTGTACAAAACCCATCACCATGTCTGATGCTCCTGAATAATAAAGTGAGGAGTTTAAATCGCCGCCTTGGTCGGTAAGCCTGTGATCTACCACTGACTGAAGGAAGAACTATTTATGAAGTATCTGCCATTGACATTGAGATATGTACTGACAGGGATATGAACAAACATTTCCTTTTATTCCCTGTTCTCAGGAAACCTAATTGCAGAAGCCTGGCTAGGGCATGCATGCAAAAATAAAAAAGGAACAAAGCAATGCATGCTGAAGTCCTAAATCCTCCACACTAGGCTTATAAGAGACAGGATTCCTGCAAAGGGGACCATCAGGGCGAGGTAGGGTATTTGAGAAAGATATTAAGGGATGAATGTGCCTGAGATTTTCAGATTTTATTCTTCATGGGCATGATGGAAAATGCACTTAGAGGAGGGATGCTAAGTACTTCATTTCTGCACTGCCCAAATTGACTTACCAATATTTACACTGTGGTCCTCAGTAGATTTGCTAGAAAACAACAGTATGACTTTGAACGAGCTGGCTCGCCAGATGGAGAGAGGGGAAGTGACCTAGCGATCAAAGCAGACAGACAAATCACCAAAGGAACAAAACCATACATGAGCAGAGCCGATTCAGGGCGAACATGGCAATGACGTCGCTGGGAGCAGAAAGGAGGGTCTGTGGGAAACACATGGAGGAGGGCTCTGCTTGCAGGTGTCATTTGATCACATAGTGAACCAGAATGACATTTAGGGGATGGAGATTTTTATATTGACAGTTTCTAGTAGATTATTTCCATCAATGTCCATTTTCATTAACTGCCTAGGCCTCAGCTTAAATGTCATGTCAGCAAACGGCGATGGAGGTTCAGAAACGATTTAGGGAAAGCTATGACAGCACTGGTAGAAGCACTTTGCTATCAAGATCTACGCATTAATTAATATTTTACTAGACAAGTACATCGTGTCAGCTGGTCTGATTAGATAAAAAGTGCATTGCCTATCCAGTGTGGTTCAGTGGCTGAGTGTCAACCTATGAACCAGGAGGTCACCATTCAATTCCCAGTCAGGGCACATCCCGGGTTGTGGGATCCATCCCCAGTGGGGGCATGAAGGAGGCAGCCGATCAATGATTCTCTCTCATCATTGATGTTTCTATCTCTCCCTTCCTCCCTGAAATCAATAAATATACATTTTTTTTAAAAAGAAAAAAGGGCTCTGACTGGTTTGTCTCAGTGGATAGAGCATTGGCCTGCGGGCTGAAAGGTCCCAGGTTCAATTACGGTCAAGAGCATGTACCTTGGTTGCGGGCACATCCCCAGTAGGAGGTGTGCAGGAGGCAGCTGATCAATGCTTCTCTCTCAAAACATGATCAATTCTAATTCTCTATTCCTCTCCCTTCCTCTCTGTAAAAAAATCAATAAAATATATTTTTTAAAAAGGTTAATTTTCCCTACTATTCAATGTATGTACTTTAACTTCCTAAGCCCTCTGGCCACTTTCTTGCCCTGCTTCCAACACTGTATACATTGGAATCGAACCGTTGACCTCTTGGTTCATGGGTTAATGCTCAGCCATTCATCTACACCAGGTGGACAACACCTCTTTTCAACCTGATGTGTTCCAACTCTTTCTTCTTGGCTGTATTGCTAGTTCTGGCTACTTGTAATCAAGTTTGTTGTGTTATTATTCATAACAAGAGGGACATATTGGTGTTAGCATAAATTAGCATAAACTCAGAATTGTATAACATAAAGGGTTGAACAAACTGCTTTGATCATATATAAAGTCATCCAGGAGGCCTCTCAAACAATAAATAAATATTCATTATTAAAAAAGGGCTGAGAGGTAAATGTGGATTTTAATTGGGAGAAATCAAATTCTAAGTGATGTTTTGTATGTATAATAAATAGAGAGAAACCAAGCAACTAAACCATTATTAGCTATCATGAATAGTTCACCAACTATAGCATCATCAACACTATCAGGAACTACATTTGTGATTTTAATTAATGTTTAGCAAACCAGAACTATACTGCCTTATAAAACATGATAAATGACAAGGATAAGAAGCAAGGTTTTTTTCATCATTTAACATTATTGTTAAAAATCAGGTTCTTAAATGCTTAAGATGCTTTTTCGGTGCTTCTTATTCAACTCGTGATTTGCAAAAGTCAGATTAGCAAACTAAATTCTAGCTCTTTATAAAAGTCTACTACTCATATACTATTTTGGGACATCACATATTTCATAGTATCCATCTTTAATTCAATAAACTATGAAAAAATGCACTAGTTCTTTAATACTAAATAAATTGCAATGCTAAACATAAGTTTGTTATATAATTTATACGTAATTTAGAAAATCAGCATCTCATTTTCTAAAGTGGGGAGTAGAAATCTAAGCCAAGTTTGACCTATGAGAACTACAATTAGCCTCAACCACACTTATTTACCACACGTTTAGCAGTCCAGTTGCCTGGGAAGTAAGATTACAAAAAGCATTACTGCTTATTGCAGAAACTTCCTGAAAATCAACTTATTCAAAAGTCTATTCAGCTAGCTCATCAGAGTTAAAAGTTCCTTCTCAGGGCAACAGCTCAGGCAACTAAACCCATCAAACTGTTGTCTACTTTCACTCACCTGTTTACATGGTTGAGTCCATTAATCCTAACCCATTTTGCATAAGCCTAATCTCTCCATTGAAAAATCCACCTTAAATTGGGTGCCTAGGCCATAAAGTACTACCAGTGACCTCTCCCTTCAGATGCTCCATTAAGTACACTTGGACTTTTCTTATTCAAGGGGTCACAATGGTAATTCTTTGCTGAGTCAACACTTAATACCTGACAAATGATAAAATTCAGAATCTATCATCATCAGGAAATTAGCCCTACTATTATGAAATATAAAAACTATCATATAATCTAATAAAAGCATAATATTGAAATTGACCATCCCTTCGGGATGCATAAGCCACGCCCACCAGCCAATCAGAGTGGCTGTATGCAAATTACCCCAGCCAAGATGGAGGCCGGCACTCACAGAGCTGAGTAAACAGGCAGCGTCCATTGCAGCAGGAGTGAAACTGTTTACGGCCGCCTGCGCTTCTCTCAGCTCCAGGAAACAACATATTTGCAACATTGTCTCGATCACAGAAGCTGCCGGAGCTGAAGCAAACAGCAGGCCTGGCTGACTACTAAGCACAGCATTGTTTCATTATAGAAGCCACGAGCTGAAGCAGAGAGGAGGTTTCAGTAACTGCCTAGATCTCAGCTTAAAGGAACAGTGTATCAATTATAGAAGATAAATAAAGCCCAGGAACCTGCTTGCAGCCAGCCTTGCTGGGACATTGGGTCAATGGGAGCTGTGGACAGCCTGAAAGCGCCCCTCAGCCCGTCACCCAGGCTGGCCACACCCCAATGGGGTGAGGGACGCCATGGGGGGCTTGGCCAGCCTGCAAACAGCCATCAGCCCCTCACCCAGGCTGACCACACATGCCAGCAGGTGGACATCCCCAGAGGGGTCCCAGACTGCAAGAGGGCACTGGTTGGGCTGAGGGACCTCCTGAGTGCACAAATTTTTGTGCACCGGGCCCCTAGTATCTAATAAAAGAGTAATATGCAAATTAGGTGCCACTCCATGACAAAGATGGCCACCCCCATGGCCACAAGATGGCTGTGCCCATAGCCGCAAGATGGCTTCCCCCATGGCCACAAGATGGTGGTGCTCAGTCTGGCTCAGCACCTGAAGTGGTCAGGCCTGTTAGCTAGGCAGGTGGCAGGGAAGGCCTGGGGCCCGAGGGGCAGAACCGGTGATCAGAGAGGGATGGGGGTCCCCTGCTAAGGCCAGAGGCCTTCGCCAGGGCCTCAGGCATGGGCAGGGGTGGAGCCGGATATCGGAGGGGTATAAGGGTGCCCTACCCAGGCATAAGGCCTGGGCCAGAGGTCTCAGACCAGGGCAGGGGCAATGCCGGAGATCACAGGGGCCTGGGCACCAGTGGAGCCAGCAAAGCAGGGGCGTGGGGGTCCCCTAGCCAGGCTTGCAGCCTTGGCCACAGGCTGCCAGTGGGGCAAGGGCAGAGTTGGCGATGGCAGGAGGCAGGATCAGAGCCGGCGATGGCAGAGGCCTGGGCTCTGTGAAGCCAGCTCAGAGGGGCTTGGGGGTCCCCTGCCCAGCCTTGCATCCTCGGCCAGAGCATACAGGCCTCTCCCAATGCATAAGATTAGATACCTGGCTCAGAGACTGGACCAAAGGTGACATGTTGCTTATGTACAGAAATACTGACAAAAAGATTGCCTAAGGTCACTTGGACTTTAGAAAATGAATCCTTAAAATACTGTATATTTAGTTAGTCAGAAACTCTCTAGGTAGCATCTTGAAAGTATGAACCAAAACCCGAAGTCTAAGAAGATATTGGGGGGAAAAATATATTGATCACAGTGATTCTTAATGGCATACTAATTGAATCGGTCCGTAAGACGTTAGCTTCTAGAAAGAACCCTCAACTGCTCTGCGACCACAAGGATTCTGTCTTCAGAAGAGAACTAATTGGGAAGTTTTCAACATATGCGTGGTAGAATTTAGACAATGAGTACGGAGTGGGCGGTTTCACTTGGATTCTTCTAGTCGATTCCACTTTTGAGTCTTTGTGCCAAAGTACCGGAGGTGCTAAAGGAGTATTTATTTATACACCAAAGAAACCATTTTCACGTTTTAAGGCTCCTGATATAATTTATATTAATTCTGTGTTCTGAAAATTCGTAAGCTATGCATTTAAGAATTACACGTTCGACGATGCTTTCTAAACTTCCAGAAAAATCCCTTCATGGATCATAAGAAGTGTTATTTGGTAGGAATGAGAGAAGGTAGGATGTTTGAACAGAATTGATTTTATTTAGGCTTGACATGCATTTTCCGGTAAGTAAAGACACTGAACCTTAAATCACTGGCCCATTATTGCTCAGGCTGAGCAAATTAACTCAGCCAATTGACCCTTGGGGAAATAAATCCCTTACTGAGGTCTATAAATGTTCCTTTACTTTCCTTTCATTACCTTTCCTTTCATTCTCAGACACCCTTGAACTTAGATGTTCAGAGTGATTCTCAAAAAAAAAAGCAAGAAAAAAAAAATCATGTAAAGTTTCCTTTGTAGCTTCTAGAAGTTCGTAATTCTCTTTTTCCAAGATGTTTTCTTCCTTTGACATGAATTCCATTGATCAATAATGCTATTTAGTGGTGTCCTGAGAAACTGTACCTTCCTCTATTTATGTATTACCATAATTTCCCATAGAATATTTTTTCTACAATAAAGCTTTTGCTAAAACACTGACATTTTCTTTGAGGGAAGAGAGGAAGAGAGAGCGGGAGAGAGGAAAGCAAGTAAAGAGGGAAGAATACAAATGAGAATTTATCCCCAAACAGCTTAAATAAAGAATACATAAAATCACCTTTTATAAAAGGATTTAAACTGTCTTGGGGATAAATTCTCATTTGTATCGATTAACATTTTTTTTAAATTTAAGTCTCTCTTTAAAGAGCAAATCCTTATTAAACCTTCTTTTTAAGACCCAGGAATATTTTTATTTTCACCCAGAAACCATCACAAGCCATTCCCTCTGCATACATTTGTGATCCTCTTATAAAAATGTAAGGTTTATGTGTGTGTTTTTTTAACAAAAGTTCAACTTTTAATTAGGCTATGTGTCCTTCAATCAATAGCATGTGTCCTGATCAGCTTCAATTGTGCCACCACACAGCCTAACAGGGTGACGTTATGTAGAACCGTCAGCCTTCGAATGCATTTCAAGCTTTTTTGTATGTGACCATTAATCTTCATTTTCCATTCTCTGGAATGTGAATTCAGAATCTATCAGATGACTGCAATAAGAAGTGTGCTTCCGGTGATGTTATTTTCTTCTTAAGCAATCCTGGGATTTTTATGCAGTAAATTTCTTTTTTAAAAAAACCAACAACAACAAGGTATCCAGGGTGTTCTTACACATCGAGGACGGTCCAATCTTTGCCTTACCACGGACTAGGATTTGATTCCTTTGCATTTACTATTTAACCTTCAGGTCACCCCGTGAGGTGGAAAATGTCATTATCCCAATTTAAGACACAGGTCAGTCAAGCAGCTTTCACACGTGGGCCATGCAGTTATCCAATGGCTGAGCCAAAAATGAAATCCCAACATGCCAGGCCCAAATCCAGGCTCTTAACCACTATCCCATGATGCTTGAAAGCATGTCATACTGACACAGGTACTTATTTATCAGTTAAGGAGAAGAGGGATCGTTATAAATTTGATCCTAAAAATAGCATTTCTGGAGTCAGTCCAGAGAATAAGTTAAAACAAATTGAATTAAAAAAGTATAGAATTAAGTCGTAACTGGTTTGGCTCAGTGGATAAAGCGTTGGCCTGCGGACTGAAGGGTCCCAGGTTCGATTCTGGTCATAGGCATATACCTTGGTTGCAGGCACATCCCCAATAGGGAGTGTGCAGGAGGCAGCTGGTCAATGTTTCTCTCTCATCGATGTTTCTAACTCTCTGTCTCTCTCTCTTTCTCTCTGTGAAAAATCAATCTAAACTAATAAAAGCGAAATATTAAAATTAACCGTTTCTCCGAGACAGGGTAAGCCACGCCCACCAGCCAATCAGAGCGGCTGTATGCAAATTAGCCCGGCCAACATGGCGGCCGCCACTCCCGGACCTGAGTAAACAGCCCTTTCCATTGCGGCAGCAGCGAAAGTGAAGCTGAGCCCTTCAGCTCAGCTCCG
>PVJC01029951.1:0-21520 GCA_004026665.1 Murina feae | reverse complement strand
ACGAGGCGGGGTTTTCCCTGCTTTCTGGTGGCTGGAGGAAGATGGGCAGTAGGCAAGCTTGGGAGGCAGGCCGCACCCAGCAAGAGTCTGAGAGATCAACATAGAGGGGGTGCCTGCTCCAAGCCTCCACGGTGTGCCTGGGGGCAGGCCCCCGGCAGGTAGACACACACAGGAGGACTGCTCCGAGCCTCAGATGTGGCTGGGGGCAGGTCCCCAGTGGCCACACACACACACACACACACACACAAAAGGCGCCTGGCAGACTGGGGCCATCATAGGACACCCACTGAGGGGTCCCAGACTGTGAGAGGGCACAGGCCGGGCTGAGGGACTCCCTCCACCCCGAGTGCACAAATTTTTGTGCACCGGGCCCCTAGTACATATATATTTTTAAATAACCCTTAAATTAAAAAATAAAAAGTATTTTAGTCTAAACTTTAAAAATAAATTTTTAAATTTATGGAATCTAACTGAAAGAGTAAATAAATAAAATTTTTATTCTTAAGTAAAGTCTTAATATAAATTATCTAAGATTTCACTTTAAAATTATAGGAAAAAAAGAAAAAATAAAATTCAAAGTTATTACAATGAAATACATAATATAAAATGAATACAAATATATTTTTGGAAATGTTGAATTTGACAATACCTTTAGAAAATTAAGAGAGAAATTTAAAATATATGCTCATCAAAATACACTGTTAAAAATTAAGAAACATGTCAGAAAACAGGTTTGTCTATTAATCAAAATTTTAAATTAAGACTGGTATATTTAAAGTGATTAAATATTAGAAGTTAACGAAAGTAGGTAATGAAGTCTGATAACTTGATTGAATAAAGGAGACTAGGTAAGAGGTAAGAACGATTAAGAAGGAGGTGTTTCAATCATTTATAAGTTTATGGTTTGAATTTATGAATAGATGAGTATCTCTTTCTCCAAGAATAAAATTAGAATCATCAAAGCCTTGTTGATATGTTAAAAGTAAAGCTCTGTGTTGGACATAATGAATTTGAAGTTCTTGAATCTCTAGGAAGAAGTGTCCAGTAAACTTTGACTGTACAACTTTTTTAACTCAGATATCTCCTGTTTTCAGAACAACACATACATACAAAGTTTATATCTCTGATGAGTAAGGAAACAAGTGAATATTTTAAACTTACAACAGGGATCTAATTATTCAAAGTTAATTTTCATCAACTGTATTAATGTTAATTTATCTACATGTGCAGAACTGGTAATAGGACTTGATGGTTTTAAAAGCTGAAACAATGTAATTATTTAGTATACACTAAGAGAAGAAAAATTAATTTCAATTAAAACTTGAATTCTTTAAAGTTTTATCAGATAATGCAAAACTAAGTCATCTCATTTTAAAATAATATTAAAGTTATATATATAATATTAATTATATAATGTTGGGCATAATTTAAGTGAACATCATATATTTAAGGATTCAAATTCATGTCATTTTTATACAGGAAATCTGATTCTAGATTATTTTTAAATTCATCATTAGTATTACACTGCTTATATATATTTCTGTACTTATAATACCAATGTTGAATTTTAAAAAATGTAAACACTATATTAACACATGTAGAAATGTCAATTTTATTGCACCTGATATATTTCTTGTTATATTAAAAACACACTAGAAATGGAGTTTTGTTTTGTTTTGTTTTTGCCTGATTCTTTACAATGAATTTATATTTTATTTTCAGAACCATAGACTCAAAATAAATATTCAATAAATCCATTTTATTTGTCTCTGAGAAAAAGTGCTTTGTCAAATGTTGATATAAACCAAGAGCTATTGTTATTTTACATGCCTTCAAGGAATACTGCGTATAGACTAACAGAAAGGATGATAAATGCTGAATGCTACCCAACAGAAGTGACATAATATTCAAGGACAGCACTCTAATTGACAAATAAAATAACAACATGCACAAACACAGGGTGAAGAGAAACTTGCCGGGGAAGAAAACATTGAAAAATTCCAAATCCATAATGAATTATGGGCAGTCAAGGAAAATATCCAAACAGAAAAGAAAACATTGGAGAATAAATATATGTTTCTCTATGGCTTTCTAGATGGGTTAGAAAAAACACTAAGTCATCATAATGCCTGAATTTACACTATAATAAGGTATATTTTTAAAAGAATGCTTAATTAATTCTAAAATTTTATAAAAAAACTTAGAATTTTGTATCTATAATTGTTATATCATTTACAAAAGAAGAAGCAGAGAGTTGCAAATCAGAATTTTAAAAAGCTGAGGCCATTTATAAACTGTAACCTAAAACACAATTCCACCATTTTGAAAACATGAAGATATTATTAGAATATAAAAACTTTAATGAAAATAAATAATAAATCAAGTCACCTTTAATGTTGTGAATAATATTTAGCAAGTAAGAAAATAAACTACTTCCCACCATAAATCTAGAAACCCAGGTAGAATCTGTTGAACAGATTATAAAACAAGACTGCTGAGTCCAAGTTAGAGGTATATATGAAAAGGCCATATAGCTGATAGCCCTGAATGAACAAATTACTTTAGACATGGGAAATTTTTGACTGACCAAATAGCATTTTTTGAACTTAACATTTGCTTTTCCTTTACAAGAGGAAAAAATATATAATAATAGTTTAACTACTAAGCCATATATTGATGCTGAGTACAAGATTTGTGAACTAAGTTGTTTTTCAAAGTGAAGGTGATTAATCATCATTTTGTTATGGAGAAAGATTTAGACATTTTATTAACATTAAAAGGATCTGCTCAAGTGAGGGCCAAGATGGTCTCTGATTTATTAAATGCAGAGACTCTAGTAGATTATTACATTCTATTCCTCATTTCAAATATCAGAAGAGTGCCCTGGCTGGGTTGCTCAGTTGGTTGGAGCCTCTCCCCATATACCAGAAGGCTGTGGGTTCAATTCCTAGTCAGAGCATATAACTAGGTTGTGGGTTTGATCCCTGGTTGGGGCAACTAATGGAGACATTGATCAATGTATCTCTTTCAACTCTCTCTCTCTCTCTCTCTCTCTCTCTCTCTCTCTCTCTCTCTTCCTCAGGTGAGTCTAATTATATATGTGATAAGCGCAGCTAGACACCACGGGCCAGGGCACAGCATGGGCCACTCAGCAGCGCCACATGGAAGTCAGGTGGGCAGTGCACTCTCTCCCAGCCAGGCTCAGCAGACTGGCTCCTGTGCGAACCCATGGTGAGCCCGACCAGCCCCTGTGGTCCCAGAAGCCCAGTGGGACCAGGAGCACCTCCACAGCTGCCCACTGCCAATGCCTCATCACCAATGCCTGCCATATTCTGTGCCACCCCCTGGTGGTCAGCACACATCATAGTGAGTGGTGAAACTCCCAGTCGAACTCCTGGTCAAGGGAACAATATGCATATTAAGCTTTTATTATATAAGATATCTTCCATTGATTTCAGAGAGGAAGGGAGAGGAAGAGAGAGATAGAAACATCAGCTGACTCCTGCATTCTACACACTGGGGATCAAGACCACAACCTGGGCATGTGCCTTGACAGAATCAAACCTTGACTCCTGAGTCATAGGTCTACTTTCATCCACTTAGCCATGCCCGCCGGGTTCTTGTTCTTATTTTAAGGAGAGAAAATTATCACTCCAGAGGTCGACTTGCCCAAAACAGCCAAGTTTTGCAGTGGCAGAGTCAGAGGGAGGGAAGGGGGCCAGTTCTAAACATACCCTTAGGAGGCCTCTGTGTTAAAGGGTTCAACCAGGGGGGCAGGTGGACAGACACTGTCTCTGACTCTTCAAGCAGCACTTCCTCGAGGCCCTCATATTCCCAGCATGACCCCCCACCTTCCCTACCTGCCATGGGAGCTGCAGAGGGTGGAGATGGGAAGGGCCGTCTGCAGTTCACCTGGGAGGGAATGGATGAGGGGGAGGGAAGGGCAGAGCTGGGAGCACCACAGACCCTGGGTGGGAGTTAGTGGCAGCGATCTGGATGCTGATTGCCCTGCCCCAGAGTCTCAGGAGCATTTCTTTCTCTGGAAGCACCACAAACTTTGCCTTAGGCCAAGGGGCTTGGGGCTGGTCTCAGCCTTTCTGTTCTGTGGTGTGGGATCCTCTCTGTCCTGGAAACTGGAGTCAGGGATTGGAGTCGGACCACCTGGGCAAGCCCTTTGCATTGGACCCTGAATCCTTTTGTGTCACCCATGACTGGTTCCAGGCACAGCTGATCTGTGTGTCCACAAGGGGGCTTCATTTTCATAGTTTTCAATGTTTGCTTTCCATAATACTGTACATTCTGTTTCGTTGTTTTTTGTAGCGAAAATAAAACCATTTGCTTGTTTCCAATAAGTACTTGTCATCACTGAAGAGAGTTTGGGGTGGGCGGGGGTTGGGGGTACGTGGAGGGATTAGGGCAGCTAGACGGGAATGACCTGCCTCCTGGATGTCAGGGTGGGAGGCTGGTCATCAACATTCCACATCCCTTGTGTGGAGCTCAAACTAAGGTCTGGGTTTACAGTCAGACCCTCAAAATGGAAGGCCCCTGCCAGCAGCTGCAGGAGACCCTGCCTTCCCAGGGGCCAAGAAGAGCATGGGGCCTCCTCACCCCTCCCTCCCAACACCATTCCTCACACTCTGGCTTCCCTCCAGTACACCCCAAAGTCACCACCTCGGCTGCCAACATTTCCACTGTCTTCTCATTACCCTCAGGGAGTGAGCTGTCGCCTCCTACTGTCTCCCGGCTTCCTCTTCTCCCTCATTCTGCTCCAGACCCAGAAGCCAGCAGGTCCTCACCTACAGCCCTGGTGCCTCTGCCTGTACTCAAGGGACATCAGGTTCTCACAGGCCCTTGATCCCTGTAGGATGTGCCCCTTGAACCAGCCTTGACCCCCTTCTACTCAGCCTTTTGCTTGTCCTGCTGCCCCTCTGTGGGCTATCCCCTCTGCCCAATGCCCTTCTCCAGGCACTGGCATGGCTCTCCTCCATCCTGTCCAGTTTTCCTCAGTGAGCCTCCCTTTGCCCCTCCCTCACGGAGCCCATATGTGGCTTCATTCCCATGTTTTCATGGTGCCCATGCCCTCTAATGGCTGCACCTCACGGCTGTCCAGGCTGTTTCCTTCCTGCACCCCATCCTCTCCTGGTGGGATGCATGCTCAGCAGGACAGTGCAGCTGGCTCCCTGCTGCTCTGCAAGCACCCGGGCACGCCTAGGACACGGGCGGTGCTCAGTCAGTGATAACAGGTGAGTAAGATGCTCAGTCAGAGGTACTAGGTGTAAAGGCCATTGGAAAGCAGACTCACTTAGAGCTGAGGGCTAGTGAGCTCTCAGCACAATGCGCAGGACTGAGCCTTGGGAGACAGTTGTTCCTTTTCTTGCAAGAAGATGGGAGAAAGAGAATGAAAAAGTATGTTTTCCCTCAACTACTTAAAGGCTGAAAATCTCATTTCATTCTGAAAGCTATGAATAGAAACCTTTAGGTCAACTCTGTGAGGCGGGTTCTGGGATTATCTGAGATTCCTTGGAGAGTAGGTGTCCTTTGCCTGCCACAAGGGCAGTGCTTAGTAACCACCAGCTTTTAGTGCTGTGATTCTTGCACTGGTGGCGGGGGAGGGGGGGGGGAGCCTATGGGGATCATCCTGCTGTAGGAGAGCAGCTCATCCAGGTCAACAACAACTGCCAGCTTTTAGTGCTGTGATTCCTGCACTGACTGGGGCTGGCCTGAGGGGATCAGCCTGTTGTGGGAGCACCACTCCTCCGGGTCAGGCCAGAGGCAGGGGAACCGCCCTCGAATGGCTGCTACTGCTGTGAGAGGGCAAGGCACTGACAACCAGGGGCAGCTCCTGCATTTAGTGTCTGGTCAATTGGTCGTTCTGGTCATTATGCCCTTCGGTCAGGGCTTTTATTATATAGGATACTGGAAGAGTAATAGTTGTATATGAGCCTGTGAATGTCAAATAATACTTGTGAAAATTTTATCATTTTGCTAATTAGGAAATGCAATACATTGTTCTAAGGATCATCAAGTTCCTCTTTATGTCTGAATTGGTTGGATAATTTTATCTAGACTCATTTTTTTTCATGTATATGAGAAAATTTTTTCCAAAGAATTGCTCAAGAACACGTTTCCTTTCAAAAACAGTGGATGTCTGTATCAACATCATAAGTATAGAAAGGTTATGTTTGTTTTAATTTTTTAAAATGTCAAAATAATAAAGATTTGTTTTGGGAATATTTTATTAATTTTATAATGATATTATATTGATTTTATGACTATATATTTATCAATCCCTGTTCTTGGTAAAGTCTCAAGTAGCAAGGGGTTGACTCATTGTATAATTTGAAAATTTTTATATGTTTCTGAAATGTTGATCCTTGCAAGAAATGTTTGGCTATATAATATTACGAATTGAACAAACAAAACTCTTAGCCAACATATAACCTAATAACCTAGATTCCTGGATTCTGCTTGCTCTCTATCTCATTCCAGTATCTATGCTCACATAATAAATGTAAGGCTATATATTTTTATCATTCCCTATCCTGTCCTCTCTCTAAAGACTTTTGAGGATTTTAAGGCTATTATCCTTCCAAATCTTAGCCCTTTGTAAATTGTGAGGCTATGAACATAGGGATGCATATGTTCTTTCTGATTGGTGTTTCTGTTTTTGTTTTGTTTTGTTTTGTTTTTTATATTCCCAGAAATGGAATTACTGGGTCAAATGGGAGCTCCATTTTTAATTTTTTGAGGAAACTAACTGTCTTCCACAGTGGCTGCACCAGCCTACATTCCCACCAGCAGTGTATGAGGGTTCCCTTTTCTCCACATCTTCACCATAACTTATCATTTGTTGATTTGTTGATGATAGTCATTCTGACAGGTGTGAGATGGCACCTCATTATGGTTTTAATTTGCATCTCTCAGATAATTAGTGATTTTGAACATTTTTTAATATGCCTCTTGGTCTTCTTTGTGTCTGCTTTTGAGGAGTGTCTACTTAGGTCCTTTGCCCATTGTTTTTATTGGAACATCTTAAATGCCCATCAACAGATGAGTAGAATAAAAAAAATGTGGTACCTTTACACAATGTGGTACCTTTACACTGTGTAAAAAGGAAGGAACTCCTACCATTTGCAATAGCATGGATGGACCTGGAGAGCATTATGTTAAGTGAAATAAGTCAGTCAGAGAAAGATAAATATCACATGATCTCACTCATTTGTGGAAAATAATGAACAACATAAACTGATGAACATAAACAGATCCAGAGACATACAAGCATTGATTAGATGGTCAAACCTCAGAAGGAAGGTAGGGGAGGGTGGAAAGAAGGGGAAGAGATCAACCAAAGGACTTGTATGCATGCATATAAGCATAACCAATGGACACAGACACTAGGTAAATGTGGGCACAAATCAGGGAGTGGGAGGCAATGGGGGAGATAAGGACACATATGCAATGCCTTAATCAATAAAGAATAAAATAAAATAAACCTTTGGTGCATTTGTGCAATGGAATACAATACTGATGTAAAAAAAGAAAGAACTCTTGCCCTGACCAGTTTGGCTTAGTGTATAGAGCATCAGCCTGCGGACTCAAGGGTACCAGGTTCGATTCCAGTCAAGGGCATGTACCTTGGTTGTGGGCACATCCCCAGTGGGGAGTGTGCAGGAAGCAGTTGATCAATGTTTCTCTCTCATTGATGTTTCTAACTCTCTATCCTTCTCCCTTCCTCTCTGTAGAAAATCAGTAAAATATCAAAAAAATAAATAAATAAAGAACTCCTATCATCAGGAACAGCATGGATTGACATGGAGAGCATTATGCTAAGCAAAACAAGCCAGTCAGAGAAAGAAAAGTATCACATGATCTCACTCAGCCTTCGTGGAATATAATGACAACATAAACTGATGAACCAAAATAGATTCAGAGACACAGAATCATGGAATAGACTGTAAAACCTCAGAGGAAAGACAAAGGAGGGCGGAGGGTGGGAGTAAGAGAACAACTGAAGAGCTCATACACATATAAGCTTAACAAGGACACAGATAATGAGGAGGATGAATGCCAGGCTGGGGGTCAGGGTAGGCTGGGAAATGACAATGGAGGGGGGGAGGGGACATATGTAATAAGTTTAACAATAAATTTTTTTTAAAAAAGAGTATGATCCTTGACCTAAATTGTAGTTCTGGCACATCAAGATTACAACTAAACCACAGATGTTCAGAAAGAAGGTGCAGAACAGGCTGGTCCAACACCCACGTGTGGCATTTTTTTTAATCAGGAGGATTAACCTAGCCATAGAGTTCTATGTGAGAAGTAAGGGGTCTCAGCGCCACACCATGCCCCTCAGCTCAGGCTTTCAGTGGCCAGGAAGAGAAGCACCCATAACTTTGGACTATAAAAACCAACTGGGATTGTGCCCGAGTGACACAAATGGAGTCCTAGGTGTTCCTCTTAAAGGGCTAATGCATGGACTCACTTAGATGCATGTCCTCTGAGCTCCAGTGCTGGGGCAGCAGTTTGAAAAGATCCAGGGACATATGGGGAGGAAATATATTATCTGGCATCAGGGAAATAAGTTGGAGGAAGCTTTCTCCCAGACAAAAGTGTTCCCAGAGGTTATTATTCCTATGCTGAGAGCTCTCCCACCACCGAGACAACTGGTGGGTGCCATATCTGAATTTCCATCAACCTGGCTCACACTGTTATCCTGGCTGGTCCTGAGACCTTGCCCTACTCAATTTGCAGCCCCTTGCAAGCTGCTTGCAGTGATCTTTCCATATGAATAGGCTGTCTTTACTCAAGCTTTAGACATTTTTAGTCTCTTAAACAACCAGCATCTGGCCTCAGTGTGTCCCATACCTCTAAATAATTGACCACAGGCTTGGCACTAGTAGCAGCCACCCTTGGTTCACTGCCTGGCCTCTTCTGGGAGCCTCTAAGCCCATCACAAGTAAAAGTCCTCTGCATATTGCTGTGTAGCCCGTGGCAGGTGGCCCCAGTCAGGGCACAGGCAGTAGCTGACTTGGCACTTCCTGGGAAGCTCCAGAGCCAGTGCACCCAGTGGTGAGCTTCAGACTACACCAGATTATAATCCTAACACATACATGAGCAACACACTCAAGGGGCAAACTCAGTAAGCACCAACGTCCCACTGAAGCAAGTCCTGCTCCATAGGGATGTCTCCACACAACAGCTCTTCTGATATAGTTGCATTTGTTCCTCACACCCCATTGGTCTGGAGGCCAATTCCTTCCAAGTACTGCCAACAGCAATCAAGGCTCAACAACATCAGGAGAGAGCACAGAGCCCACAAAGGTTTCACTTAGAGAGTCCAGCTCAGGTGACTAGAGAGGTTGAGTCCCTGGGCCTACAGGACATCTACTACACAAGGTCACTCTACCAATTCCCAGACACATAGCAGCTCTTCCTATTATATAGAAACAAACACAGGAAAACAGCCAAAATGCAAAGAAGAAAGAACAGAAGAAATCTCTAGAAAAATAAATGGATTAGAAGCAAGCAAAGTACCAAATACAGAGTTCAAAACAATGGTTATAAGGATGTTCAAGGAATTTAATGAGACCTTTAAGGAACTTCGTGCCTACATCAAGGAACTTAGAGATAACATGAATAACATAAAAAAGGACCAGTCAGAAAGGAAGAATACACTAAATGAAATGAAGAACAATTCACAGGAAATCAACAGTATAGTAGATGACATTAAGAATCAAATCAGTGAATTTGGAATATGAGCAAAAGGAGAAAAAGAAACAAAAATTTGAAGATTGAGTAAGGAGTCTCTGGGACAACTTCAAGCATACAAACATTTGTATCAGGGATGCTGGAAGGAGAAGAAAGGGAGCAAGAAATTGATCATCTATTTGAAAAAATGACAGTAAATGTCCCTTACTTGGTGAAATATATAGACATACATCCCAGGAATCACACAGAGTCCCAAACAAGAGGAACCCAAAGAGATCCACACCAAGACATATCATAATTAACATGTCAAATATTAAAGACAAAGGATCTTAAAAGCAGCAAGAGAAAAGCAGTCAGTTACAAACAAGAGAGCTCTAATATGATTGCCAGCTGATTTCTCACCAGAAAGTTTGCAGGTCAGAAGGGAGAGACAATACATATTCAAAGTGATGAAAAGCAAGGACCTACAACCAAGATTACTCTACCCAATAAAGTTCTCATTTAGAATTGAAGGTCAGATAAACAATTTTCAGATAAGAAAAAGCTAAAGAAGCTTATTACCACAAAACCAGTATTACATGAAATGTTAAAGGATCTTCTTTAAGAAGAAGAAAAATTTTTTTCAAAAATATGAACAGTAAAATGGCAATAAATACATATCTATCAATAATTATATCTAAAAATAAAAATAAATGAACCAGGAATCTAATGAACAAAATAAATTGATTAATAAAATAGAACCAGAGGCATGGAAACATGGAACATACTGATGAATCTGAGAGGTGGTGGGGGGAAGAGATTAACAAAAGAGTTTATATGTATACTAGAGGCCTGGTGCACGGATTCATGCACATTAAAGGAAATTAATTGGAAGGTGGCTGGTGGGGCAGGACTGGGCGTGATGGGCCAGATAAGCCCTGGAGCCAACCTCCAGAAGTCCCTTCCTGGCTGGCTGAACCTGGAGCAGCACCAGGGCTTAAAGAGCATCTGCAGAGTGAGTGGAGTCCCTCCAGTTGGTGGGGTCCCTCACCCTAGTCTGTGGGGATCAGGCCAAAACCAGCAGTCTAATATTCCCTGAGGGGTCCTAGAGTGAGAGAGGGCACTCTGCAAAGTTGCTGTCACTTGGAAGCTTCTGTTTTGAGCGTCTGCCCCCTTGGTGGTCAATGCAAGTCATAGCTACTGGCCGGTCTCTTAGGCTTTTATAGAGAGATATATACATAACCCATGGACACAGTTAAGCGGGTGGTGAAGGCTTGGGGGGGGGGGGACATGGGATCCCAGTTGATGAGGGCAATGGGAGGTAAAAAGGGTGACATCTGTAATCCTCTAAATTATAAATATATTAAAAATAAATACATAAATTGTAGCTCTGAATAATAACTAATAACCTGGAAAACATTAGCAATTCACTTGAGCACTGTATTCCTAAGGTCCTTTTTGTTTCACAAGAAATTGAACCAAATTATCATAAAGTTCAACCCAAGATCTCTCTTTACTCTTTTGTGAAACATACTTTGGGTATCCAGGCACAGACCCACCTTCTCCTATGATCCTTTAGACCTGGTATGGAGGATCATTGTGAATATTATGCCATTATTGCTGACTTTACATCCTCCTAGTAAGTTATGAGGAAGAATAAGACTATATTTTCTTAATCCAAAGTTCCTTTCTTAAGCCAATGTTCCTGGCATAGCATCTGATATATTGTAGGCAACTTGACAGATTTATTGTTCAATAAATAAACAGATATCCTGATCACCCTCATTCCCTATTCTAAAAAAAAATTCATTTGGATAAAACACTTCAAAGAATTTGTACAGAGAATTATTCTTTGGTGACTTATTTTTATATTAAAATATTATTGCAATAAACTCTTAAATCAGAAATGTAAAACAGAGTATAAAATTAAGTTTGTATTATATTAAAACTTATCTGAAGTAGAAGAAAATCTCTGCAATGATAAGGTACTGGGGAAGAGTCACACATTGAATAAGCTTCAGAGAAGAGAGCCAGTTATGTGAAGTGAGAAAGACACTTTATGTATTAGGAATAGGCAAGAGAGCAGAAAAAAGTGGAACAGCTGTGAAGCAGGTGGTGAAACAGCCTCAGAGGCTTCAAAACAACGTTGGCAATTTTGAATAAGGTCATGGTATGAATGAGGATCCAAGTCTCTAGTGAATTTGAGGATAGGGTGATAATGCTTTTCTCTTAATTCATAAGCAGAAGCCGGTAATATTATTTGTTTGAACAAGCTAGGTAACATTTAAGGTAAATAATAGGAAAGAAAAGTAAAGTAGTCCATCTCTAGGATTCAGTTCCTTGAACACTGCTCTTTTTCTTTTTGTGTGTTTAATGACTCAATATATGATGTTATTCCCATCCCTCCTAACATTGTGTGGACCATTAGCTGTCATAGATTTTGTTTGCCATATCTATAATACTTTCCCTGATAAGAATAACTTCCCACCAAAAAAGGATTTTAAAAGAATACTAGGAAAAGCACATCCTGAATCTAAATGATTTCTATCCATTGCTCAGTTTGAAGAGTGACAAGCTAAATCTCAGTTTGTAGTTATCATTGTTTGCTTATTTTTTCTTTCATGACAAATATTTGGACAGACTTTTCTGAAACTCTTTTTATAAGCTGCAGTGTCAAATAGATAAGAATATACAGTCTGTGTACTTCTTTTAAACTAACAGAAATTTTAGATTGAAATTGTAAACTTTTCTTAGCCAGTGTAGAACAGTTTAATGCTCACACACTGTTGAACACTTTTCAGTGGAAAGGGATATTTATTAGGGACACTTACTATTTAAAGTGCCCTATAATCAAGAGAAAAATCACCTGTCTGCTTGATTATGTCCTTAAGAACAAACAGCTTTGAGTTGTCACACAGTTGAATCAGGGCTGTCTCTTCTCTTTCATTTCCAGTTAATTGCAATAGAAATGCCATTATTTTTTTATTCCTCTGGCGAGAAAACATTTCATTGATAGGTAAGATAAAAGTAGCTCTACACTTTTTGGTGAATGATTAAATATTAATCATTCAATAACTCTGGATAAAATATAAAAAGTTTTCATCCTGTGATGTTTTAAGGAACTAAAAGTGGTAAAAATGGGAGCAATGAAAGAAAAGTAATGAATGGAATTTAAAATATTCTAAATTTACTTTTCCAAATCTGGATAGTTTCTGACATCTACAAATCATGCCATCATCACCATTTCCTAAGTTCTGTTAGAAAAACGGCCATTGCATTCTTTAAGCCACACTGGGCCTCCAAGAACCACACTTAGCAGAAGTAATGGCCCTCCCTGGTACTGGGAGCATATAGAGAGGTCCTTAAGAGAATCAGAGAGTTTTATAGGTGGAAGAATGCAGGAAGGAGGAAGGAGGAAGTTCCTGCATTCTTCCACCTATACAACTCTTTGATTTTATTTCTTCTGCAATTTAAGTTTTAACTAGCAGTATGTTATATATTAATTAATCTGAACATTTATGAAATGTCATCATGCCTTTCATATTATAATGACTTCCAGGAGTATATTTAATGAACTCTGAGAAATCTAACTTAACTAACTCCAACATTTACTTAAATATAGCCCATCTTAAGTGTTCTAGGACCTATGCCAAGGATAGAATTCATCTATTGTTTTCCTAAACTCCCACATGATACTTGTTTTTTCATGTCTCTAAACACAGATTTTGCTTAGATATCAATGATCTCTACAATACTATGTGCCTTTTGAGATTATTTCAGCTTGCGCATATATTATCATTCAAACTACAAATTAACACAGCTCATTTGGGGAAAACAACTTATTTTGAGATAACTGTAAACATTTCCCTCATTTACCTTATAATTTTCTATCTCGATGTGTAAATATATATATATATATATATATATATATATATATATATATACACACACACACACACATACACACACGCACACACATACATACAGTTAAAAAAAAAAAAAAGAACACTAGGACTAAAATTGAGTAGCTTTATGCTAAGCTCCACATCAGCAAACCAAGACTTAACTACAATTTTGGGTCTCCCATAAATGGAATCTCACACCAGCCAATCAGGAATCCTCTCATAGGCACTAGATAGGTCCCCAACTGTCCTCCCTTGCCAGCTTGATCACCCACACTGCCCTCCTGTGATGGTCATTTCATGGCGGCCATCTTGTGATGATGTCGCACATGAAGCCACCTAGGCTTTTATTATATAGGACTCTCTCTCTCTCTCTCTCTCTCTCTCTCTCTCTCTCTCTCTCTCTCTCTCTCTCTCTCTCTCTCTCTCTCTCTCTCTCTCTCTCTCTCTCTCTCTCTCTCTCTCTCTCTCTCTCTATATATATATATATATATATATATATATATATATATTCATATATACATATTATGTGTGCATGCTTTATATTTGTATAGACTTTCCTAATCCACATTCTGATAAACATTATGTATAATAAAAATATTCAGACATTTTGTTAGAATAGTAAGGAAAGCCTTTAAATTAAATTGTTAGAATGTGTTATAATATCTGAACAGGTGTTCATGACCCAAATCAGAGATAATGGGCAATCTTAACATTTTATGTTACATTCTAGGCTCTATAGGAGGAGGAAGAAGAGGAGGAGGAGGAAGGGGAAGAAGTAGAAGAAATAGAGAGAGATTGAGATTTTTGTTGTTTCGCATATTTATGCATTCATTGGTTGGTTCTTGCATGTGCCCTGACTGGGGATCAAACTCACAACCACAACCTTGGCATACTGGGATGATACTCTAACCAACTGAGCTACCTGGCCAGGGCAACTGTATTTCTTTCTCTTAGAAATATGACCTAGTATTCTTCCCATTCTCCTAGCTGTCTAGTTATTGATGTTTTTGTCTAGCAAATAAAAGATAAATAGACTGTCATGTGAAAACCCAGGAAATTATCCATTTATACTTGGGGCATGTTGTAAAATGTCATTGCTTTTATTATGCAGCATTTATTTACGTCAAACTACATTCCAAATGTATATTGTATATAATAAAGAGGCAATGTGCAAATTGACCATCATGCCCTCACACAAGATGGCTGCCACAAGATGGCCAGCAGGGGAGGGCAGTTAGGGGTGACCAAGCCTACAGGGGAGGGCAGTTAGGGGCAACCAGGCCAACAGGGAAGGTCAGTTGGTGGGGACCAGGCTGGCAGGGGAAGGCAGTTAGTGGTGACTGGGCCAGTAGGGGAGGGCAGTTGGGAGCAACCAGGCCAGCAGGGGAGCAGTTAGGCTTAATCGGCTGGCAGGGGAGTGGTTAGAGGGTGATAAGGCTGGCAGGCAGAAGTGGTTAGGGGCAATCAGGCAGGCAGGCAGGTGAGCAGTTAGAAGCCAGCAGTCCTGGATTGTGAGAGGGATGTCCTGTGGGAACAGGCCTAAACCAGCAATCAGACATCCCCCAAGGGGTTCCGTATTGGAGAGGGTGCAGGCTGGGCTGAGGGAACTTCCCCCCCCAGCGCATGAATTTCATGCACCGGGCCTCTAGTTTAAACTATAAAATTATAAAATATTTTATGCATATAAAATGGATTAAGAAAAAAATGTCACCAATACTTCAAAATATGATTCTGTGCCCCAAGTCATTTCATCATTTCTTCTTTCTCACCAAGGGTAATTCTTTATTATATCATATATAGATATATAGATATAGATATAGATATAGATATAGATATAGATATAGATATAGATATAGATATAGATATATAGATATATAGATATATAGATATAGATATAGATATAATGATATATATAATGATATATATGATATAATTTTTTATTTTATTGTTTTTGCCTTGACATAATATCATATTGTATGAGATATTTTATACAACTTTGTGATTAGCTTTTTAAAAAAAACACTTTTTTATACTTTTTAATTTAGAAGTTATATCATTTCATTTTCTCCGTGACTTTACTTTGGTAACTTCTAGGTACCTACCTATCTGGTCAATAGACAGAGCATTGTGTCTTGAACTGTTCAAAGCAAGCAATTTAAATGAAAACACTCAAAACAGAGCCTTTAGAAAAACATAAATAACTCTGCCTTCCCTTTACCAATAAACAAGGTGAAAAATGACAAGCTCTGAGTTTCTATCTTTTAAATGTAGGAAATGTAGAGCAAATGTATAAATATTAATTAAATATTTATTAGGAATGACTCAATGCCAGAAGGTTTTAAAGAAATAACTCTTGAATAATCAGGCCTCTTCAAACTAAAATGTCCACACTGGTATTTTTTAAGAAACATTTTAATTTCTTCTTGATTTCCAAAAAAACTGGAAATGTACTAAAAGGAAAATAGAAAAGAATAAGTTAGTTCAATCACAAGAAATACTCCTGGGTAACACTGTCTTTGCTTAGACTATCCAACACATTATTTCAAAGTGAAATTCAGGATGAACAGGAGGAGGAAATCACCAATGGCAGATACATTTTAAGTTCATATGGGATCCATAAGATATAACTCCTACCTATCCTTTCCAGTATATTTGTCTGGGTAACAGGACAATTGCTAATAAAATTAGGTTTTATAGTATAGTAGAAGCCCGATGCACAAAAATTAGTGGGAGAGTAGGCCTTCCTTCCCCTGGCTGCTGGCACCAGCTTACCTCCATCACCCAGGACCCAGGCTGGCTTCCCTTGGGCCACTTGTAGGCACCCGGGACCTGGGCTGGCTTCCATCCAGCCCCCACTTCATCAGGAAGGACATTTGGAATGATGTCCAGAAGCATGTCTGGTCTAATTAGCATATTACCTTTTTATTATTATAGATTACAGTGCTCAAAATAAGAGAAGTTGATTGACCAAAAGACATTGGGTAAGGCATCTCATCTTCCTGAAATGGAAGAATTTGAGCCCCGTACTTATGGTCATTATTTATGAGTCCTTTCTCCATTTTCAGCTGCAGTGGTCACTGTGGGTTCCATTATCTCTAAATCTTCTGTCAGTCTCTCCTTCTTCTCCTAAGGACAAAAGTCCAGGAAGTTCTATCCTTCTTGGCCCAGAAGTGGTCTGTCCAACTTAAACTTTGATCTCTGAGCAGCAATGAAAGCAGATATACGTCGACTTGACCATCTATCTATCTGTTCTCTTAGTCCACAGGCAGTTTCAGAGTTCCAGTTTATGTAGCCCTTTAGCAGCAGCAGTCCTTTCTGCTGGCTCCAGTCCATGGCTGCAGCTATTGACCTCTCAGTGGTGGTGGTGGCAGCTCCATGCTGTGTCTTCTCTCCTCCAGGCAGGCTGTGGCTGGGCCAATGTGGACACACATCTTTGAAATGTGTGTGCCATATGTGTGTGTGTGTGTGTGTATTCACATCACCATGTATCCCCTTAAACCCTATTTCATCATCCCCTACCTCACAGTCATCCCACTGTTGTTCATGTCATGAGTTCTTGTTCTCTTTTATTTATTTTGCTCAATACTTCCACCTGCCACCTCAACACCCCCATCTTTCTGCTCCTAACCAGAGTTGTCTGCCTGCTTTTTACCTGTGAGTCTGTCTCTATTTTGCTTGATAGTTTAGTTTGCTCATTAGATTCCACATATGAGTGAAATCATGTGGTACTTTTTTCAATGACTGGCTTATTTCACTTAGCAAAATGTTCTCCAGGTCCATCCATGCTGTTGCAAAGGGTAAAAATTTCTTCCTGTTTATGGCCAAGTACTATTTCATTGTGTAAATGTACCATAGCTGTTTTACCCACTCATATACTGATGGACACTTGAGCTGCTTCCAAATCTTGGATATTATAAGTAACGCTGCAATGAACATATGGGTGCATGTATTCTTTTGAATTAGTGTTTCTGATTTCTTCATAGACCTATGAAAAGATATTCAATGTCACTAATCATAAGAGAAATACAAATTAGAACCACAATGAAATATTACCTCGCATCTGTCAGAATAGATCTCATCAATATATCAAAAAACAAGTGTTGGCGAGAAAGGGAGAAAAGGGAACGCTTGTGTACTATTGATTGGAATGAGATTGGTGTAGCCACTGTGGAAAGTAGTATGCAATTACTTCAAAAAAATTAAAAATGGAATTACCAGTGATTCCACTTCTGGTGATTTTATTAAATCACCACCTTTACCCTCTTCCACCCACTCCCACCCACCCCCTTTCCTGAAGTAGTATATTTTTTAGATTAATCTATATTCATTCATTTGCTGTTTATAGTATTATTTATTCTCTATATGCCCTAAATTAACTATCTACTGTTCTACTTTATTGTTATTATAAAAATTATTTTTATGAATATTTTTGCACAGTTCCTATAGCATAAATATATGTGTGTGTATGTGTATACATACACACACACATATATATATTTAATCTAATAAAAGAGTAATATGCAAATTGACTCTCACTCCTTTACACGTAAGCCATGCCACCAATCAAGCCACACCCACCAGCCAATCAGAGTGACTACATGCAAATTAACCCAGCCAAGATGGCAGCTGGCAGCCACAGAGCTAGAACAAGTAGGAGGCTTGCCTCGGTGATGGAGGAAGCTTAGGTTCCTGTCTGCTTAAGCCAACTGTGGCCTTGGCTCAAGGCAACAAAGTTTCAATTATAGAAGATAAATAAACCCAGACACCTGATTGCTGCCAGCATCACTGGGACACTGGGTTAATGGGAGCTGTGGTCAGCCTGCAAACAGCCATAGCCCCTCACCCAGGCTGGCCAGGCACCCCAGAGGGAACTTCACCCTGACCCAGGACACCCTTCAGGGCAAACCAGCTGGCCCCCACCCATGCACCAGGCCTCTATCCTATATAATCCTATATAATAAAAGGGTAATATGCAAATTGACCCTAACAGCAGAACCACTGGGAATGATTAGTCACTATGACACACACTGACCACCAGGGAGCAGATGCTCAATGCAGGAGCTGACCCTGGTGGTCAGGGCACTCCCACAGGGGGAGCTCTGCTCAGCCACAAGCCAGATGGCTGCCAGTGCAGTGGTGGTTGTGGGAGCCTCTCCTGCCTCCTCGGCAGCGCTAAGGATGTCTGACTGCAGCTTAGGCCTGCTCCTCACTGGAAAGTGGACATCCCTCGAGGGCTCCCGGGCTTCCAGAGGGATATCTGACTGCCATCTTAGGCTGATCGCCCAGGGCGTTGGCCTAAGCCAGCAGGTGGATATCCCTCAAGTTGACCCAGACTGCGAGAGGGCACAGGCCTGGTAGAGGGGCCACTCCCCCCCCTTCCCCCGAATGCACAAATTTTTGTGCACTGGGACTCTAATATATATATACTGAGGAGTAAAAGGGTTTTGAGGAAAAGAAAGAAATTCACTTGTGGATAAACTGAGTTTAAGATTTATATTAGGTACACAATTGAACCTGTCAATACAGTGTTCAATACCTGTGTATCTGTGGCTGGAGTTCAGTAAGACTAGTGATTAAGAGAAATATCTTATTTTTCCTATTTCATAAAACAAAATACAGTTCTTTGATTCACAATGGTATCTTTTTTATTACAGTTGGTGGAATGCTAGCAGACTTACCCAACTGGATCAGGGCCCGATCAGAGCTGGGCCAGCTGGGTGAAGGGAAGGCAGGTGATTGGCCAGTGGGCCCTGCCTCCTATTGGTGGGGGGCCAATTGGGGGCAAGGCTGGCCATGGGGAGGAGCTGTGGGCAGTGGGCCGGATAGCCCCACCCCCAAATGGGGTGGGTGGTGATGCTGATTGGGGCCCAGTAGCCTGTGGGAGGGGCCATGGGTGGTTGGCCAGCAGGCCCTGCCCCTTATCGGGGTGGGGCTGGGTGGGGGGAGGGGCTGCAGGAGATTGGCTGGCTACCCCGGCCCCTTATTAAGGTCCCCTGACACTCAGGGATGGGGCTGGCTGAAGGGAGGGGCTGCAGGCCTATTGTGGTGGGGTAGGCTTATGGGGGTGCTGGGGGCACAGCTGGCTGGAGGGAAAGAAGGGAGAGTTTGGCCATCAGGGCAGGCCCAGCTCTTGATTGGGTTGGAAGAGTCTGATCAGGTGCAGACCAGCAGCAGGGAGGCCATGAGATTGGCCACAGGCTCCACCCTAATCAGCCTGTTCACTGGCCACAGTGGGCATCATAGTCACTGGTTGTTAGGTTGTTATGGCTGCTATGGTAGCTGCCTTTTTATATATGTAGATATAAAACCCTAATATGTAAATATATCGAATGGCGAAACAACCAAACAACCAAACAACAGGTTGCTATGATGTGCGCTGACTTCCAGGGGCTGCATGCAAAATGTGGCAGGCACCAACAACAGGCAGCAGAGTGCAGAACATGGCAGGCATCAGCCATGGTCGGGGGGGCGGGGCATGGTGGAGAAGGTGATTGGGGGGACCAAAGGCAGGGCATTGGTTGCTGTCATCAAGGCTGTCATCAGCTCTGGTGGTTGCTGAAAATTCTTTGCTCCTGTTTGCCACAATTCCACCTAGCACTTTCACCTGCTGCCATTGCTGGCCTTGCTCCCACCCACTGCCAGTGCTGGAGCCATCACTCATACCCAGTGCCAACCCTGATCACTCAACACCTTCAGTGGGTGTGAGCAGTGGCTGCTGGCCCCGATTGCCCCTCTAAGATTCTCCACCTCCTCCTGCTCCTGAGGGGTGATCAGGGCCAGCAGCCACCTCTCACACTTATTGCCAGGAATGGCCCCACTTGCACCCGCTGCCAGCATCAGAGCCACTGCTCATGCTCACTGCCAGTGCCAACCTCACTTGCTCTACACCATCAGTGGGTGCAAGCAGGGTCAGCGGTGTCAGTGCATGAGAGCAGTGGGAGCAGAACTGCTGACAGACAGAGGACTGGAGGTTGAGGCAGTAGGGGCCAGATGGGGTTATGGAGGATGGGCCAAGACTTTCCCCTGTGCCTACTGCATCCTTGCAGCCCACAGTTCCTTTCAAGCTGCACAAATTCATGCACTGGGCCCCTAGTTTTATATAAAATATTAGATATTTTAAAGCCATTTTAATTTTCTCTTTACAGTGCTTCTTACTAGAGGATATAATTACAATTCCTGTTCTGGGAAGGGAATGAAATGGCAAAATTTCAGTACTGTTGTAGAAAGATTATGGTGATTAGAATCAGAGAACCAAGGTCATGTTAACTTCCCTTTCAATCTTGCCAATCTTCGGTTACATTAGACAAGAGGATTCTTGGAAAAGAGGAATTACAAAGTCTATCTTAAAGAATTGGCATGAAATTAAGTATGTTGTGATATATCAATGCTAATATTATTGACCCAAACTATATAAATATTATGAAATTTTCTGAAAGAAACATTAAGAAAATAATAAACCTAAACAAACATATATAAATTCAGTTTAAGTGGTGACACTTCTCAGAGATCAAGGTTTCAGCTGTTTAAGTGGTTTCGTGGTGATCCCACAAACTTAGGCACTCAATTGATCTACTCAGGAAATAAATTAGTAAGATCTTCTTCAAGTGTGATTTTCCTTAACCAAGTTGGACAATGTTATTTGATATCATAACAAATATGATGAGAACAGAAACACAGTCCTACTTAAAAGTAAAATGTAATGTGTGTATATCGGTATTTTGAAATGTCATAAAAAGATTACTCAAGTAAATACTGTCTATGATTATATTTTTATGTATTCTTTCTATACATACAATAAGTAATTTTTATTTTATTTTTTTATCTTTGCCAAGGACATGCTAAGAGAAAAAGAAGAGTGAATAGGGGAGGGCAGGGCAGGGCAGGGGAGGGGAGGAGAAGGCAGGGGAGCGAAGGGGAGGGGAGGGCAG
>PVJC01029950.1:0-21508 GCA_004026665.1 Murina feae | reverse complement strand
TGTCAAGAATGGCAATATCTAGAAAGTGTCCCTGGCTAGGTTTAGGGTACTGGTGACCAGGTGAAGGGTTAGAGACTTTCAAGAGAACAAGATATGTGTGTATTAGGAGACTTGCATATGAATAAGTACTAGAGAAAACACCTGAGGGATAGGAGGATGGCTTTTCTTTTCCGCACTCTTTTCCACAGCTCAAATTTGACAAGATTATGTTTGTTTATGCCAAAGGAAAAAATCCAGTTGACCCTGAACAACACAGGTTTGAACTGTGTGGGTCCACTTACACATAGGTTTTCTTCAATAAATACTGTAAATACATTTTCTGTTCCTTATGATTTTCTTAATAACATTTTCTCTAGCTAACTTTATTGTAAGAATACAGTATGTAATACATACAATTTAGAAAATATGTGTGAATTGACTGTTTATGTCAACGGTAAGGCTTCTGGTCAACGGTAGGCCACTAGTCATTAAGTTTTCTGAGGATTTAAAAGATATACATGGATTTCTGACTGCATGGGCCGGGTGGGATGGGGGGGGGGCGGGTGAGCACTCCTAATTCCCACATTATTCAAAGGTCAACTGTACACACTAATTAATATTGCAAAAGCCTACCATGGTTATAAATGGCACCAGGGCCTGGCCCAGCCACTCACCACATCTCAACCCCTGCACCCTGCAGGTGGCTGGGCATCGATGCTTCTTCCTCTTTCCCACCTGTACTTTCACAGTTTCTTAGCCTTTTCATTTTTAGTTAATATACAGGTAAATACCTTATGGATATGATGATAGGAAAAGATTTATGAAATAATTTTTTTAAAATGATTTTTTAAAGAAAAAGCATTCATTATAAAAGATTGATGCATTTTACTATATTAAGAACTTTTATTCATAAGAGATACCTCAGAGAAAGTGGGTAACAACGGATCAGTGTTGAGAATATGTTAAGTGCTCCTTTAATAAAAAGGCCACAAACAATTGGAGGAAAATGGACCAACAATCTGAACAGACACTTCTCAGGAGGAGAGAGATCTGATTGGCCAATCACATAAACGAGATGCTCAGCATTATGGGTCAAAATGCAAATCAGGTCAAAATGCATAAGGAGGTACTGGTTTATGCATAATCAATCAACAAAAATGAAAATGTCTGACGTTAGCAAGTGCTGGAGAGGACGTGGATCCATCTGTTCTCATACACATCATTGGTGGAGTGCAGATTGGTGCAACCACTTCCGACAATAGCTTGGCATGGCCTCCTACAGTTGAACATACACATGTACTATGTAACTGAACAATCCCACTTGTAGGTTTGTACTCACGAGAAATGTTTGCTCGTGTATAAGACTAGGTACGAGGATGTTCATGAAAGTACTGTTTACATGACTAGAAGAAGCTATGACCTCTACCCGACTACCCTCTTTCCCCACAGGGACACTGGTTGACCTTTCTTTCTCCATGCAAAGTGCTCTTGTGATTTGAGGCTGTGGGACCAGCAGTAACCCACACAGAGGCATAGGGAGAAATTGTGCCCCTGCCCAGGTGATTCAAAAAGAGTTGTTTCTAGGATATGATCCTGCAAACCCTCTCCGGGTATACACCCAAAGGAAGTGAAATCAGCACCTCCTCTGCGTTCCCATGTTCATCGCAGCATTGTTCACCATCACCAAGATGAGGAAACATCCTCAGCATCCATGCAGAGAGGCGCAGATAAAGAAATCGTGGTGCATATACACAATGGAATACTACTTGGCCTTAGAAACAAAAGAGGCCCTGCCATTTGCAACAACACGGATGGACCTTCAGGGCTGAGTGAAACAAACTAGACACAGAAAGAGAAGAGCCGCATGGCCTTATTTATATGTGGGATATAAAAAAAGTTGAGTCCTTAGAAGCAGAGAGTCAACGGTGGTTGTCAGGGGCAGGGAGGCGGGTGACATGGGAAGATGCTGATCGAAGGCACAGAGTGGCAGCTATGGCTGATGACAAATCTAGAGACCCCATGTACAGCATGGGAACAAAGAAAGCACCGTACATTATCTAGAACCTGCAAACCATCCAAATGACCAAAATAAAATATTATAGGATGAAATACCACAGAGGAGCCAAAACAAATGCGTGACAGCCACCTGAGACAGTAGGATGAGTCTTTACGTTATTATTCCTACCAATAAACATTTGTGACATGTTTTCTACAAAGTCAAGAACAAGACGCCCACACTTTTTGGAATACATATAAGAAACAAAGAGACTAGACAAAAAAAAAAAAAAAAAAAAAAAAAAAAAAAAAAAAAAAAAAAAAAAAAAAAAAAAAAAAAAAAAAAAAAAAAAAAAAAAAAAAAAAAAAGAAAGAAAGAAAGAAAGGAAATACTGAACATAAACCGAAGGAAGATTCACTTTGGTTTGGCAGAAGCAGGGAGATAGGGTGAGGGTGAAACTATATGGTTGTATGTGAGTTATAATCTTATTGGCAAGGTTCTAGTTGTGTGTGTATGTGGGGGGGGTGTTTGGTAGCTTCATGAGTACTTTCTGGATTATTAACTATTACAAGCTGAATAGATAAAAGCAGGTCATGCATGGGTCAACAGTGAGCGTGTTTCATGGACTGAGGATTAGAATTACTCCAATTCTGTGCACTAGTGGTCCAATGAGAAAAACGCATGTTAGACAAAAGTTAGAATAGGGCACAGGAAACAAGACTCTCCATGAGAGGAAACTTGGGAAGCGATGACAGATGAAGAGTCATTTTGAAGGGATAGATCCAAGGTTTGGAGCGCCAGCTGAAAGCCACAGACTGAGGTCTCTCCTAAACTGCTCCGAGGAAGAAGTTACACAGACCTACCTGGAGAATGTCTTTCCTTTTGCAGACATTTTCGTCCATTTCAAACGTACCCTCCAACACCACTCAGCGAAACCAGGGGAGAGACCGAAGATCTTCCACAACGGAGGGCCTGGGCTCTGCGGCTTTTTAAGATAACTAAGCTCTCTCGTCTGCAAAGATTGGTCTCACGCTATCTTATTCCTACAAGGCATTAAATGTGAAATAAGGCCTTGCTTGGCGGCTTGCCACAAAGGATCCTTTTACAACTTCTGTAACCTACACTCATAGCACCCAGAACTCTGTAAGGCATATCACAGTGCTTTGAGGGCTTGGTCATTTCCAGGCAATGAGTGTGTGTTTTGTAAATATGCATCCTCTTTACTGTAATTCCATGATTATACAAATAGGAAAGCTGGCTCTGCTTTTTCAGACTCTCTAGGATCTGGATAAAAAACAACCATCTGTAACTTCAACCTCTGGGCTGTGTCCTACTGTTGTGGCACACAGTAGGTACTTCATGAATGTTTGCTGAGTAAACTGGCATTGTTTTCTCAACAATAATTTTTAAAAAATATTTTATTGATTTTTTTACAGAGAGGAAGGGAGAGAGAGAGTCAGAAACATTGATGAATGAGAGAGAAGCATCGATCAGCTGCCTCCTGCACACCTCCCACTGGGGATGTGCCCGCAGCCAAGGTACATGCCCTTGACTGGAATCGAACCTGGGACCCTTCAGTCCTCAGGCCAACGCTCTATTCACTGAGCCAAACCAGTCAGGGCTCAACAATAATTTTGAAGACCCTGAGTCGCAAGAGAAAACATTTGTCGAGTGAACATTCACATTTCTGCAGATTATATTTTATACAGCAAAATTTGACCTAAAAAGACGTCTTTCTGGGGCTCTGTCGAAAGAATAGTTGAAATGTGGGACTGTCTCTGAAATTAAGGACACCGTCATTACATGTGAGGTCAGTCACTGTGGCAAAGACACACCTTCACAGTGTATACAGAATCCAGGGAGTCAGAACATAACTCACACCGCCCCCCCACCCAACCCAGATTTAGCGACAGCGACCAAGAGATTACAAAACGAATCTCGTTAGGGTGACAAATTCCCCAGATCACTTTGATGCGTACGTTGAACCTGTTAACCAGAGGACAGGGACAGGAACAGACATATGGGGAAATGGAAGAATGAATCCAGACCTTTCCCATGAGGTTATCAGCCAGAAGTAGGCCTTGGTGAGAGAACATAGCAAGAGGAAGATGAGTCACATTTCCAGTCCACTCAGGGCTTGTTATCTGAAAGGAGAAAGCTCTCACGTGCTTTGCAGAAGAGCATAACCAAGTCTGTGCACAAACACATGATCATACTTTCCCAACTGAGGTCGTTTACACACACCAAAAAAAAGCAAAAAAAAAAAAAAGCAACCAAAATAAAACTCTGGGCTCCCCCTTCCCTCATTGCTGCTCTCTCTACCATTAGTCTCACTTGCCAATGGACTTCATTCTTTGTTGCCATCCCGAGCACATGTGTGCTCATTTCCCCCTAAATGAACTTGCTCCCTGGTTTGCTCGTTTCCAAGTGTTAAGTCATTTCACGTGTGTGTGTGTGTGTGTGTGTGTGTGTGGCGTCTGCCTGCACAGCCCATCAGCCAGGCTCCTTCTTGAGTGCCGTCACGCTGTTGGCGTGACCTGACTTGTATTTGCTGAAATAGGAAGGCACCAGAGGCGTAAACAGACTTTCCTGGCTCCTGGCTTCCCGGGAGAGGGTGGGGCAGACATAGTAAAGGCCCGTCTTTTGTCCTTGGCTCGCCAGCATCTCCCCCAGCTCTGAATTTGTTGCCAGCCTATGCTTTATATGCCCATCCCACCTGGCTCCATTGAGTAAAAACAAACTCATCTACCAACGCACACTCGGGGAGCTTGGGATCGGCATGTCATGTTAGATGATATGACTGCATGTGTCCTTCAGGCATGTCCCCTTTGTCTGTGTTTGCACCCAAAAACTCAGCAACAGAGGAGGAAGTGAGGGGGTGTGCACAGCCTCATGGAAAATCACAATAAACATAGGTCGGCCATAGCTTCCCCCCATGAAACTGTCAGTGTAATTTACATACAATAAATGACACATACTTAAAGTGTACCTACACTCTGAGGATTATTGGCATCTGTAGATGTTGTGAAACCTTTCCCGTGGAATTCCTAAATTCCTACCAACGCCAAACGAGTTACCTTGTGGGGATGGCCTGTTTTTTCCTTCAACTTGGAAGCCCTGTAGGTTGTAAGGGAAATTTGACCTCACCTAGAAATCCAGGGCTTACCATTGGGGTCACCGATAGTATTTAAGATAGCAACAGTACCCCCCTCCCTCTCCCCAGCCACCTCTTCCGCAGGGGGGAAAAAAAAATCTCTGCAGCCAACAAAAGACTTGAGACTTGCAGTCTGACTCACCCTCAGTCCTGGGGCGCATACTCGGGCTCTGATAAGAGGCAGTCCATCTGTCCTCTCTTTGTTTATAATGAGTCATGCTGGAAATCAGGCAGCTACTTTTTTTCCTCTCTCTCTCTCTCTCCCATGTCATAGTTAGGCAAGAATCAGAGGCAGATGCATCCCCATTCAAAATGCAGTCATCCTTACTGTCCGGGACTCCAGCGGAGCTAGGTTAGGGCCTGTGACTCAATGGAGACGCCTACCGGTGGAGACGGGCAGCACCACGCCTTGGCGTTGAGACCTGCCTGTCTTTCTTTCCTTCCACACCTCAAGGACACATCTTAGGGAGTTACAGATTTGCAAGAGGAATGGAAGAAGCAGCTGACATTTTTGTGCATCCTGTCCCCTTTTCCTCCCAATTATTAGTGACAGAATGGGGCATGAGTCACAACTTTCAGGTTATGCCCACACTGGAGCAATGAAACAACTTAATTGCTTCAATGATGAGCCTTCTGCAGCTGCAACCACCCCCGTGGCAGAGCTCTGGGCTGTGAGCCAACAGCATTCTGCGGTGCGAGTTGTGAAGGCCCAGGTCGAAAAAGCCGCAGTTGTGATTCTTTTAGACAATGCCTTCTTGGCACCAATGCGAAAGTCCTCCACACACACACGTGTCCTGATGAGAGCGTGGGGGATGTTTCCAGGAGCATTAAGGTCACGATCAAGTCAGCATAAAGTAGATTCATCTGCTGTTTCAATGTATTATGGCAAAGGGCTGTTTTGAGAACAAATCACCATAGCAACGCAGCCACCCCAGTTACAGTAAGCTCAGGACAACCAAAATAAAAATCCTTACCAAGTCTCAGGATTGGCTAGTGACTTTCTGTTTCCAGAAAACATTAGCCAGCACATATTTTGGTTTCATAAATTGCTGAAAGTGATGCTTTAAATAATAATAAAACTATACGGCCGGGCTACAAACAGAGGGTTCCAGGCCATGCCCTCTGCCAGCTTAAACACAAGCAGACCTCACTGCCAAACGGCAGCATTTTGTTGTGAAAATAGAGGCTTCAGAAGAAGGCTCCCTTGATTGTGACTTACCAGTTCCCATTTCAAGTTGGAGGCACATGGTACAATAAATGCTGGTTTTCAAAAAACATATATTTTATTGATTTTTTACAGAGAGGAAGGGGTAGGAATAGAGTGTTACAACATCGATGAGAGAGAAACATCGATCAGCTGTCTCCTGCACACTCCCCAATGGGGTATGTGCCCACAACCAAGGTACATGCCCTTGACCAGGAATCGAACTTGGGACCCTTGAGTTCGCAGGCCGACGCTCTATCCACTGAGCCAAACCAGTCAGGGCCTGGTTTTTAAGAGGAGACAAATCAATACAGAAACAGGTTTTCTATTGATGTGAAAGGAAGACAAGAAAAACCACTCTTTTTTCCCTCCACCCCCAACACTGGGTTTTGGTTCCATTAATTATCGGTTCTCTCTCTAGCATCTTCCTTCACTCGTCCCACTCTGTTCCTTCCTTCTGATCACCAGTAAGCAGAAGCGCCTTTGACGCGCTGCTCTCCCCTTCTCTCCTGCATCCGCACTGGTTCATGGCTTCCCAGCCCCTCAGCCGGGCATGTGCCCGAGGGCTTCCTGGACCACGGTCCAGGGTGACCAGAGCTCTCTGCACGGCTGGACGCTGAGGCCACCAGCGTTCCTTCTGTGCAAGTCCCAATCCGAGGAGTCACTCCCCTGAAACTCTCACTCTCTCCTGTTTTGATCCTGGTTGTTGCGTGATTCAGACTCTTCTTCTAATAGTCTGTCTCCTCCATCTTCTCACCTAAATCTTGGCATTTTCTAAAATTCTCTTTCGTACTTCTTTGCTGTTAGCATTATCTGATGTCTTCGATTCTCACTTCCATTCATATGCTTACTTTGTCTTAAACTGAGACCGTCTGCCTGATTATGGGTGATTTGACAATTTGATAAAAATGGAACAATCAGACGCTGTTTTTGTGAACAGCTCCGTCCCTCATTTCCTGAGCCTGGGCTTAAATCCTCCGTGTTATTTAGACTCTTCCTAGGGGTATATGTTCATTGCCACATCCCACAGACTGTGCTTTGATACTTTTTTACATTTATGTCCTTCTTTCCATTTTCAGTGCTATAATCTCAGTCCTGGCCCCCATCACCTGTGGCTTAGGTTGTTACAACAGTTTCCAAGATGGTCTTTGCACCTCCAGTCCTCGCTTCCAGGTAGCAAGGTTTGGTAGAAAGAAAGTAGGCTTTGGAGTTGGAGCCTATCTCTGCCATGTTCTTCAGCTGCGGCTTTGATTTTTTAATCTCTCCTTATCTGTAGTGCAGGAGTAATCCGTTCTTGGGGGGGGGGGTGTGAGGATTTAATGGGGGAACACATCTAAAATATCCGGCAAAATTCTAAGTGCTCAGTATCAATTCCTTTCCGTTTCAAAAGCTCTAGTGCCAGATGGAAATTTTAAAACAGACTTCTTGATTCCTTATTCAGACATTCATTTTTCTACTGAAATAAGAACAAACTCCCCAAGCCCAGTGCTAAAGAGATTCCTACCGTCTGGCCCGTGTACTGCTCCCATTCTGTCATTCATTATTCTTTCCCTCAAACACTGCCATTTTGTTTTCCGTCTGCTTCTTTGCTAACACTCTGGATTTGACTGAAGTAGGTGGCCTGCATCTCCGTCTGATAAAATACTAGCAGTAAGAGGCGACCAGGATGGCGGGAGTAGGGTGGGGGTAGGGGGGACAATTGGGGCAACCAGACCAGCAGGGGGAGCAGTAAGGAGTGACCATGCCAGCGGGGAGGGGGCAGTTAGGAGTGACCAGGCTGGCAGGGAAAGGGCAGTTGGGCGTGACCTGGCCGGCAGCAAGGGGCAGTCAAGGGTGATCAGGCTGGCAGGTAGGTGAGCAAATTTCATGCACTGGGTCTCTAGTGCAGAAATAAAAATACAAAACTGTTTCATGTCCCTCCAGGCAACAGCTTTGCGATGCTACTGGGCAAGAACCCCGCCATCTGAAGGGAGAGCATCCCTATGAAACCTTTCGTAGGCTGAAATGGCATAAAATGAAGAAGCAAAGACCATTAATTTATATGGAAAAGTTTTTGAGCATTCCCAGACCCAAACATGACAGGCACATAATATCTCACTTTGTTTAACACGATCAATACACTTAATTACGTCCATTTTTCTGATAAGAGTAACACTCTTACATGTTCTCTCAGGCTTTTTCTGACACCGTAAGGCCTCATCTTGCTGATGGATGTGCAGAGTGGATCCAGATGAAGTTCAGAGGCTCCCAGACACAGTTCAAAGCTATATGGCTCAATGCTGAGTGGATTCCTCGGGGTAGAAGCTGACGCGCTGCTCTCACTGCCTGGGGAGCCCGCTGCCTCTATGAGAGCTTGATGCGAAATAAATGCTAAATGCTATTTTTGCTTTTTGCCTTTTTCCATAAAAATGAAAAGCCTGAGTACTATGAAGGTCTCTTGCAAAAGTGAAGTGGTGTAATGAGAACTTTCCAAAAGTGTATACCTGTATTGCTCTCAGGTTTTCTACAAGTTAACCTGTCTGTTCCTACAAAGATGCACAATAGCTTCTTAATCAGTCAGTGTGAGGTTTACTGCCCTAGAAAATCAGATAATCCCCAGGAAGCACAGGCTGTGAGGCAACATCCAGCTCTTCACAAAGAGGGTGCTCAGAATTCACTTTGACCTCTTTCCAAGTTTTGCATACTTGCTCCTGACACTGTAACTAAGAGGTGCATGAAAACAAACCAATCTGCTTTTTCTGTGACTATCTGTAATTACATACATAAACGTGGACACTAACCAGTCTCCCATTCTCTCCTCCCACCGCTCACCACCAGTGTTTCATCAGGGACTCTGGAGTCAGACCCTAAGGTTCCATCATTTACAACTGGGTGACGTTAGGTAAATTACTTAATGTCTCTGTGCCTCAGTTTCACAGAGTAAAATATTTTAAATAGTAGTACCCTTATAGTTTTGTTATGAGGATTAAATGAGATAACGTACCAGTTCTCAGTAAATATGAGTTACATCACTACTATAAAGAAAGGGTGAATTATTCTAGTAGGGTCTTTATTACGACATTACATTTTGAGAAATAACCTGTCTTACCCCTTGTTAAAAAGGGATTTGATTCTACATTTTAAAGCAGAAGCAAAAAATTAAATCATAGTAATGAGCCAATTAGATAACTAATAATTAACTTGTTAAGGGATTAATAGATTCTAGATGTGTCAAAGGATAATTCACTTCTTTCAACTTTGACGTTAAAGGAACAAAAATGTATGAGTCAGGGGTGGCAGGAAATTAATTTCCGTTAAGACATCCAGGCATTGTGCTCACCACATAGTCATTATATGTCAACAAATGAGTATTTTCAGGAGAATAGTTCTTTTTTTCTTTCTTAAGGAGAATTGCTACAAAATAATAATAAAAAGACACCAAAAGAAAAATACGCTGAAGCCTTAGAAAGTGGATTGACCAAGCTTGTCACAAGCAATAGCAGTGGTTCAAAGAGCAGTTCAGCTTTAATCATTTATTCTACAGCACAAAAACAAAACTAAATACTCTCTGAATCAAAAATTATATTTACTAACACATTGTAAATATAATGCACTGGGAATTTATGCCCTTTCAGTATGTATTGTTATTTTTACTTTACTCACAGGGTGCTGAGGAGAATACTGAATAAATACACATTTTATTAAAAACACACAAACTCTGTTACAAATTGGCATAAATCAGTTATGTCTCCATCCCACCCAAATTTTGGCTTCCATACACTTAAATCAAAAAACAGTCCTGTAAGCCACAAAAAAATCTGTGGATAAAGACGGTAAATTAAGTAGTGAAGTTGAGAATCAAACAAGAAAGAGCTACAAATCAAAATACAAAGCGAAATAATTAAGAAAAATGACAATTCAGGCAGAAGTCTGGATCCATTTTTATATACTTGAGCCCGAGAAAAGAATTTTCCTACAATGTTGGTTTTTCAGAGGACATTTCTAGGTTAAACTATACACCAAAGAGAAGGGAATTTCCCTAAAGAGTTTTCTGAGCCAAAGGAAAATCTAATTATGCTTGAAAAACAAAAGCAAAGACTAATGTCTGCCACTCTGCCCCCACCCACTTCTTCAGATTTGCTTCAGTGTAGGCTTTCCTGTTCAAGGCCATTTATTAATTTTATGCTCTCAACACAACCAAATCTAGATTTAACCCTCTATGTTCCCAATGGTTGATGAATGGGATGAAAGCTGGGAAACTGCATCCTGGATGCACTAAAACATATGTAGACATGTTAAGCCTCAGATTAAAGAAACAGATGGAAGAAACAGCAACTTGTTGTCAAAGGACATTATTTATGGCCACTATTAATAATGGTTTTTCTTGTATACTTTTGAGGAAACAGAGGCACAACAATGTAAACAAATCAACTTATCACACTATTTCATATGGTCAAGTTTTTATGTAAAAAACATGAAGTAAAATAATGCTGACCTCAAGTTTTTAAAAAGCCAAGCGTGAGTTCGTATGTATACTGGATATTTCTGACTTTCAAAGAAAAAGGCAGAGCTAAAAGAGTGATGCTGGAATACAAAGTGTGATAGTAATTTTTCAACTGTGCCTTTCTAGTTCCTTTGCCACGGATTGTAAAAATTTTTTTAAAATATTTGATAAAAGTAAACACACGATGGTGTGTTAAAGGCTTCCCACAACTGGAGACACATTAAAAACATACATTTAAAAGTTAGGAGTGGACGCAGCGGGGAGAGCCTTTCATCGATAATGACCATGGAGAGTCATTAGAAACTATCGCTCATACGTCAAATACATACGAGGCAATGCATCTGTTTTCAAATGTGCGCTAGGTACAATGGCAAGTAACAGCATTTGTGAGTCAGGGCCACTGGCTTTTTAAGTACAATGAATGCTATTACCTCAGTTGTACTAATAACTAGGATTGTTTAAAATGGTAAGTGTAAGAGCTTATTTCTGAAAATTTAACTTGTAATAAAACCCTTTTCAAAGAATGTGCTATGTCAGGTTTTTCCTTTTATGTAATGAAAGAATAAAAGGCAGGTGGAATGTACAATTAGAAATAATGAAATAATAGAAATTACATACTCAAGCTAATGTGATAGAATAGGGTGAATAAAAATGATATTCACCATGATTATTTGAGGTGGTATGGCTATTTTAAAGTTCCTTTTTAATTATGATTTTAATGGCATGTGTATCTGACATTTTTGTTTTCTATTCTTTCAAGGGTATATTTTTATTCCTATTTTAAACAAAATGAATAGCCCTCATCTTTAATCTACCTTAAACTAATTTTTGTTTCTTGTCCTCTTCTCTACTCTCCAAAACTCTGAACAGAGTTCTACAATAACCAATAGGGCTCCTTGATGCCCCTCAATTCATTTTTGCAAGTATCCTTGCAAAATCCACATATACTTTAACTGCATTAACATTCATTAACATACCAAGAAACCAAGGAATTAGGGAGGAGAGTTAAAAGCACTGTTTTTGTTAAAATTGCAGCCCATTTTGTGTTACATGGTCCACCATACCCTCTGAGCTGAGACTTAGTGCAACAAACAAAAACATGGCTGGAACTAAAGAAACATTACACTGTGGGATTTGGCTAGTGGAACTGATGTCTACATCAGCTCTTGAGGTAGAAATTTTACTACTCATTATTAAATACGTGACTAGTACTTAACAATGTTTAAATACAAAAGTTTCAAAACTGCACAAAGATGGTATGAATGCCCCTTATGTACACCTTAAAAGTCAAATGAAATCAATCAGGTTTACAATGAGATTGTTTTCTTCATGATTTTTTAAAAAATATTTTTTTATTGATTTTCTTTTGAGAGAGAGAAGAAGGAAGAGGGAGCGAGAGAGAAAGAAGAGAAAAACATCAACCAGTTGCCTCCCACAAGCACCTTGACTGGGGATCAAACGGGCAATCTTTCGGTGCACGGCAAGATGCTCAACTAACCAATAAGCCACATCGGCCAGGGTTCTTTATAATTTTTTAAATACACACATATATATTTCTTTAGAATTTCATATAATCTATAAATTGATTTTCCAGTTACTTTCAATCCTTTTAACTCAACTTAAGGAAGGAAAACAAAATCTTTAGGACGTTAACTATCAGTAAAAACAGAATTCTAAGAGTTCCTCACCTACACCACAAAATTCTGTAAATAGGTAATTCATTTTATGTTTTAAAAATACTGGTTTGGAACAACTGAGTGCTACATCTGTATTTATTCAGGTGACTAAAAAATTAATCGGCCAGTTTTAGAGGTGGTTGTCTTAAATGAGGAGGAGGACGCCCCCATGAGTTTCCTTAGAGGCAGACAGGTGGCAGAAGGATGTCTGAGGACGATGTGGAGAGAAACTAGTCAGGAGTGGCAAAGAAATGTTTCCTTCTCAGAGTTCCAGGGGCCCTCTTCAGACAGAGGGTGAAAACACGATTGTGTGCTTTGTCAGTCTGTGCAGGACACATAAATCCCAGCTTGTCTTATAAGTGGCCACTTAGAGAAACTTTACCTGATCCTGATACACCTTATTTAAAAACTGAACACACGCACCCAGGCACGGACAGCGCCGGAAAGGGGGGGAGAGCTGGCATGAAAAAGTTAAGAAGGTGCTTAAATGCAAAGTTCAGGGAGAAATCTTGGCCTCTGGTCCACTGAACTACGGAACACAGCACAATCATTAAAAACACGGGGAGAGTGAAACACTGAGCTAATAATTAATAATGACCTATGGAGCTGGCCAAGAGCAGCTGAAAAGCACAGTCATGGGGTAAGTAAACAGCCACCATTGTTCATTTTTTCACTTTCCCTTTAGACAGAATCTCTGCGTAAGAGGTGTGAATGAAGTCATAGAGCTGCTTAGCATTTGCAGCGTTCCCCAGAATACTCGCGAGCTTGTCCTGTGACAGGCTTGCTAACTCTGCAATGTTCTTCACGTGGCTCATCAAGGAGCGGCAGTTTTTGGCATTCACCCCGGGCATCTTTAGCAAGAAATCCTGGGGGCCAGGATTATACTTTTCTGACTCGGGGAGGGTTCCAGAATCCGCTGTGACGGCCATGGCTGTGGCTGCATCAGGCTGCGGCTTGTTTTGCTTTAGCTCCTCAAACAGCTCCGCGGTGGCGTGAGGGGACGGGCACCAGAGAAGCCGGAGTTTGGGGAAGTGCAGGGTGAGGAGCGTGAGTTTGGAACTAACGTCGTTGCTGGAGATCTCCTGATGGAAGGCACCTCGGGCCACGAGAGAGAAAGGCTTGCTGGGGTCGAACTCGATCAGCAGCACGGGTCGCTTGTAGTAGCGGGACATGGAGATGCACTGGCTGTAGAGGCGGCCGTTGTTTAAAGAGCCGATCAAATCGCTGATGCTCTTGCGCTCCACACACATTTCTGGAGTCAGAATGTAATCTCCCACCTCTAAGGTCACTGGCTCAATGTCAATGCCCCGACGATGGAGCAGAGACGGGAGCTCACTTCGGAACTCGCGCATGTCCACCACGATCGTTTGCTGCACGCCTTTCTGCTCCTGGCCACCTATGAAGAAAAAGCAGCATCTTAAGTAATGTTACTGCGGAAGAGTTTGTCGAAGATGGAATGCAATTAAAGTTTACAATTATTTTTTTATTAATCTATGATGCGTGGTTGCATAGTACTGTTATTATTCCATATTTCTCTATCTTTAAAAAGGCTTGTTTATAAAGTAAACAGAGGCACTTTCTCTTAGGCTAAATAGAACGAATGGGAAAGTTAGAGTCATCGGGTGCTCCCTTTCGAACAATGATTCGTAAACACCGGCATGTGCTGTCACGTTCCCTCTGCAGTGCCCTCTACAGTCCCTTGTCATTGCACTGAACACATTTTACTGGTTCCTGGATGCCCAGTTCCTAGGGCAGAGCCTGGCACATTGCAGATGCCTAAAAGTACTCGCTGAGCAAATTGCCTGGCGAGCTGCTGGGAACAGTTTTGGAACTGTGAGTGCTGGTCTCAACGGGTCCCGAGGTGGGAAAACGGAAGAAGGTAGGAAAAGTAAGGGCACCGTGGAACAGAGCTCCTCACACTATAATGTGCAGGTGAACCACCAAGATCATGTTAAAGAGCAAATTCTATTGTGTGTGTGTTTTTAAAATTCCTAATACCCAGATGTACTCTTTTGTAAAGCTAAGTTTATGGAGGTGCATTGTTTGCTGACCTTACATGTTCCAGGTGGCTGATTCTATAACACATCATCTGCATAGTGAGTGCCTTGTGTGCTCACCACCCAGAGTCGAGTCTCCTTCCCTCACCACATATTTGACCCCTTTACCCTCTCCCTCCTTGTTACTTTCTGTTTTATATCCCACATATGAGTGAAATCATATCGTAAAGAGCAAATTCTATACAGGGGTTGGCAAAAGTAGGCTTACAGTTGTGAGACTACAAAACAGTTTATTCTTATATTATTACTTAATAATCATTGCATTATTTATTTGTATTACAACTATAAACCTACTTTTGTCAATCCCAGGCTCTGTCTAAGACTGCATTTATAATAAGCTCTCAGGGGATGCTACAGCTTCTGGGTTGAAGACTTCACTACACAAAGGCTATGGTAGGCAGAATAACAGCACATGAAGAGGTCCATGTCCTAATCCCTAGAACCGTACATATGTGATTTTATATGCAAATGTGATTAAATTATAGAACTTAAAATTGGGAGACTACTTGGGATTATCCAGGCAGGACCAAGTGTCCTTACACGTGAAAGAGGAAAGCAGAAAATTTAGAGTTGGAACTACTGTCTTTGAAGGTGAATGAGGGGCCATAAGCCAAGAAATGCAGGCAACCTCTAGAACCTGGAAAGGAAAGGAGTTCTCCCCCAGACCCCCAAGGAAGAATACAGCCCTGCTAACACCTTCATTTTAGCTCAGTGAGATCCACAGGACTTTGGAATTTATATATATATATATATCCCTAATATGCAAATAGACTGAACGGTGGAACAACCAAATAACCAATCGCTATGACATGCGCTGACCACAAGGGGGCACATGTGGAACATGGTGGGTGTCGGCAGTAGGCAGCAGAGTGCAGAACATGGTGGGTGTTGGTTGCAGCGGGATGGCGGAGCAGGTGAGCAGGGGTGCCAGACCAAGGCAGGGCACCATTTGCTGTCATCAGGGTGGGCCTCTGGTGGTTACTGAAAATTCTTTGCTTCCGTGTGCTTAAGTCCCATCTGGTGCTCACACCTGCTGCTGGTGCCAGCCTTGCTCGTACCTGCTGCCGGCCCTGATCGTCCCTCAGGCTTCTCTACCTCCCCCTGCTCCTGAGGGGCGATCAGGGCCGGCAGCTGCCATTCACACCCAGTGATGGTATGGAGTGATTGAGGCTGACACCAGCAGCGGGTGTGAGCAGGGCCAGTGCCATCAGCATGTCAGAGTGGGAGCAGGGCTGCCAGCAGAGAGGGGACTAGGGCTGTGACAGGAGGGGCTGGATGGGAGGGCACAAGGATGGACCAAGACCTGCCCCTGTGCCCACCATAGCCTCGTGATCCACAGTTCCTTTCAATGCACTGGGCCACAGTAAGATAGTAATCCTATCTAATAAAAGAGTAATATGTAAATTGACCATCACAAGATGGCTTCCCCCATGTGGTCAAAGATGGGTGCCACAAGATGGCCTGCAGGGGAGGACAGTTGGGGGGGTACCCAGGCCTGCAGGGAAGGGCAGTTGGGGGGGGGACCCAGGCCTGCAGAGGAGGACAGTTGGAGGGACCCAGGCCTGCAGGGGGAAGTCAGTGGCGGGACCCAGGCCTACAGGGGAGGGCAGTTGGGAGGGACCCAGGCCTGCAGGTGAGGACAGTTGGGGGGGACCCAGGCCTGCAGGGGAGGACAGTTGGGGGGACCAGGCTGGCAGAGGAGCAGTTAGGTGTTGATCAGGCTGGCAGGGGAGTGGTTAGGGGCAATCGGCAGGCGAGAGGTTGGGAGCCAGCAGTCCTGGATTGTGAAAGGGATGTCTGACTGCCCTTTTAGGCCCGATCCCATCAGTGGGACATCCCTCAAGGGGTCCCAGATTGGAAAGGGTGCAGGTTGGTCTGAGGGACACCACCACCACCTCCCATCCCCACTCCATGCACGAATTTCGTGCACCGGGCCTCTAGTTGTAACATAATTAATGAGTGTTGTTTCAAGCCACTAACTTTGTGGTAATTTGTTACAACAGCCATAGGCAACTAACATAGGGCTCAGAGGACTGAACTCAAAAGGACAGATTTCTGTGAGTTGTTTTCTGAGTGGTACCTCCACGCTCAAATCTATCTTCCTTTATACTGCCTTACATTCTAAAGTTCTGCATGAAATGCCACCAACCTGTTCAAGTTAATAGGAATCTTCTTCCAAAAGACCTAGATGCTCTGAGGCACTGTTTCCCAAAGGATGACCCAAGGACCATGTCATCAAAGCCCCTGAGACGCTTTCAGATCTACTGAACTGGGATGCCTGGGACCTGAGTGAGGCCTGGAAGGCCACAGTTTTAACAGGTATCTGAGTTTTATTTATTTATTTTATTTTATTTTTGCAAAAACATAGGGTTTATTGTTGAAGGGGAAAGGGAAGGAGAAAGAGTTTATTTTATTTTATATATATTTTATTGATTTTTTTACAGAGAGGGAGGGAGAGGGATAGACAATTAGAAATATCGATGAGAGAGAAACATCAATCAGCTGCCTCCTGCACACCACCTACTGGGATGTGCCCGCAACCAAGGTACATGCCCTTGACCAGAATCGAACCTTGGACCTCTTGGTCTGCAGGCTGATGCTCTATCCACTGAGCCTAACCGGTTAGGGCTATTTTTATTTTTTAATAATCACCCAAGGATATGTTTTTATTGATCATAGAGAGAGGAAGGGAGAGAGACAGAAAAGAGAGAGAGAGAGAGAAATTATCGATGTGAGAGAGAAACATTGATCAGCTGCCTCCCGTACACACCGGGACCAGGAATCAAACCGGCAACCTTCTGTTGTACGGGCGACACTCCACCCAACAGAGCCACCTGGCCAGGGCTGAGGTTATTCTTCATTATGCTAAATTCTGAGACCTACTGCTCTGACTGTGCTTGACCCCACCAAGGTTACATCAACTCAATCAGATTGCTTTTCTCTGTCACTTGACTGATCTCAGCTGCTGCCACGGGGAAATGGGATGTGGGAACGGGAAATATTACTCCTGGATCAGGGTGTGCTTGGAATTCAGCAGATCTTGGTAGTCTGCTGCAGTTTGGATCCTGCACAGCAATGACAGCACACATACCTGGGATCTGGAGAAGTTTCAAGAAGCCATAAACAAATCCAGATAAGTGGTAAAGTACCTAACCTGTCTCTGGTTAAACTGGCTTCTTCCAGTTAAGATAAGAACCTAATCACCATTTATAAAAATTTCTTTGCAAAAGTACACTCAGTCTCAACCAGCCACATTTAAAAGCAGTGCTGGAACGTAACTAATTTCCAAGCTGGGGTGCATCAACTACAGCCTCCCCGCTCCCCTGCCTATTTTACAGGTGAGGAGCCTTAGGTTCAGGAAGGACACAAGGTTAATAAATGGCAGAGTGGAGACTAGGGTTTGCGAGCAGACATCCATTTTTAAGTTTGTTGAGAAAACCAGGTCTCAGCATAGAAACTCTGGAATCTCACAGCCTCCTTTGAGAGGCAATGGGAGGGCAGGACTCACCCGCTTTCCGAGTGTCGGCGGGATCCCCTGCAGACACGGAGCCTCTTACCAGGTCTAGGTTTGTTTCGCTTCTGCCTTCCCTTTCTTCCGGGACCACCATGCTAGCCTTTTCCCTGTGAGAGAAACAGACTTTAAACATTTTGGAATTAATGTAGAAATTCCAGGCTTTGATCTTTTGTAACTTATAATATAGAAAATGACCAACATGACTGTAGTGGTAAAAAGAATACAAAAAATACGTTAGAAGTCAATATGCTCAGACAAGTGATGGGCAAGAAAAGGATGTTTTGGTTGGGTACTACTTCCCATCTTTCAGAGTTAAAAAAGCTGCTGTTTATTTTCTATTTTATATGTTCTTTAAGCACTTTCAGACGTGAAATAAGCATGTAAAAACACTGCAGATAAATAATTGAAACATTTAATTTAAAAAACATGCTGATATGCTATTGAGCATTAAAAATAATTTAAATAATTTATATTCCAACTAGAGGCCTGATGTATGACATTCATGCACTGGGGGGGTAGGAGGGTCCTTCAGCCCAGCCTGTGTCCTCTCACAGTCTGGCACCCCTTGGGGGATGTCTGCCTGCCAGCTTGCGATCAGACATCCACCAAGGGGTCTTTAGTGCTGCCATGGAGGCGGGAGGAGTTCCTGCCACCGCCACTGCGCTCTCCAGCCATGAGCCATGAGCCAGACTTTTGTGGGAGCGCACTGACCACCAGGGGGCAGCTCCTGCATTGAGCGTCTGCCCCCTGGTGGTCAGTGCTTGTCATAGTGACCGGTTGTTCGTCATTTGGTTGATTTGCATATTAGGGTTTTATTATGTAGGATACTTTTGGAGTAATCATAAATAGGGATGGTTAAAAATCAATGATTTTAGAAAATAACATACACGAGAGAACTCTGATTTTTAAAAAACCACATTAAACACTCAATTTTAAAGGAAACATCAGGGTTGATTCAAGAAAGCAAATTTCCAACTGAGATTTAAACAACAAAAAAATCAGCATCTCAGCACTGATTCACTCACTGGTGCATTTATTTAAAAATATTTATCAGTGTGCCTATGTGCTGTGCTAGGTACTCTAGATGCAAATACAGTTACACAATAATTCTTGTCTTCAAGGTAGCTCAGTACCTTATACTGCTTAAATCAACAGAAATGCACATTCATAACAAAGATTTGTAATCAGGAACTATAATCATGATAAGATCATCAATAACCAAAGAAAAAGTACATTATATTTTTTTCTTTTTTTTTCAGAGAGGGAGGGAGAGATAGAAATATCAATGATGAGAGAGAATCATTGATTGGCTGCCTCCTGCACACCCCCTACTGGGGACTGAGTCCACAATCCGGGCATGTGTCCTTGACTGGAATCGAACCCAGGACCCCTTAGTCTGGAGGCCAACACTCTATCCACTGAGCCAAACTGGCCAGAGCCTTGAAACAGCAAGTACTGTCTGTGTCCAATTAGTACAAGATATGACAGACAAGAAGAAGAAGGCTGCTCTCTTCACTGTAGGGCTTGCAACTGAGTTGAGGAAACAAAGCAACCATGAGAGACGGGGGGATATGGAACAAACTGCACTAAAAGAGATGAAGGTAAGGTGAAACAGAAGGGGAACCTTCAATATTAACTAATAACTTCAACAAGGGTTAAACAGCAAAGGCTTTCCAAATGGAAGGAAATGAAACCAGATGGACCAATTCTCCAACCACTCTGGACGACAACGGAGATTTTAGAGCAGGGAACCACTAACTGATACCACTGAAGAACAGATATTATAATTTTAATTTCCATACTATTTGAAATGATATACAAATGCACAGTTATAATCAGTACACCATTTTAGATGCAAGGTGTTAGTAGTTCTGGTTAGATTTTTCCTCCTTATCCTCAATACCAGCGCCAAGTGTTGCCTGCTGGAAAATTCTTTGCAATGACAATGACTCTGGCAGCCACTCATGATGCTCCATTATATCTATCAGACTCTAGTTGAGGATAAAGGACCAATCATGCAAAAAAAATTATTGCTCTTAAATTTCACATTTGGGTTAACAATGAGGATTTTCTCTATTTCTGTTCTTTACACTGGCTAAGCTGCATATCACACAGGGGAGCACTCCCGTCTCCTGATGGATTTGTAATCTGTGAGTGGCGGGACAGCATGGTGCAGTGCGGACTCTGGAGAATCCTTATTTCCTGGATTTGAAATCACTTACTGTCTGTGAGGTCTTAGGCAAGTCATTTAATGGCTCAGTGTCTCGATTGCATCTGTAAAATGGGGACAATAAAACCTACCTCAAAAAACTGTTATAAGGATTACACATAATGTGTGAGGCGCTCGGAACAGTGCCTAGCACATAATTAGTACTATAAAAAAGGTTAGCTGTTATTATAAGTGCACTTTTATTTGTTTAATCTGTTTTTATTAATTTTATAGAGTGAGGAAGGAAGAGGGAGAGAAACATTGATGAAAGAGAAATAGTGATGGGCTGCCTCCTGCACGCCCCCTCCTGCACAACCCGAGCATGGCCCTAACAGGGAACTGAACCACCAACCTTTTGGTGCACAGGACAACCGCCCAATCAACTGAGTCATACTGGCCAGACCAGAGTATACTTTTCTTATAATGTAGAAACCTCATCTCCTAATTAACCATGATTATGCTAAAAAACTGAAGATTACTTTTAAGTGATTCCACAACTGTTTCAATCAATATTGTTAAATAAAACAGCTAGTTTACCATTAAATGTTATAACAACTGCAAACTGGGTCTGAGTAAAAGTATACTCCTGAAACCACAGCTGTGAAGAAAATATTGTCTTCTCAAATTAATTTAACAGAAATCTGCCATAATTTATATTCAGCCCCTTGCTTTCAGCATTTACATAATTATTCAAGTACTTTCTGTGACGGACACTAAATAATTTAAAAATTCAGATTCCTACTTCCATTTCATCTGAAATACTGAAGTTTCTTATTTTCCCTTCAACATCTTCGATGATGCGTGAATTGCTTGTACATGACAATATAGGGAGGAGCTGAACTGAACTCTTCCAATGGGCCTTTACTCAAGCCCTCATGCTAACCCATTCTGTGATCATATTTTCTAGTGGTAACATTTCAGATAATCTTGCCCCTTCCTTTGAAAAGCAGTAACCTTTCCAAAACTACGTGTCCTCAGAATGTTATTACTAATTTTCCTATCCAGGGAGCATTTTATTATAAACACTTAGAAGTGCAATCTTTTTTCTCTTTACTCATCTGTAATCTACTGATCTTCAGTCCCATCAAACAATCTTTTCATCACCAACTCGCTTGCTTGACTCATTCTTCTCTGGTTCTTTTAAATGGTTGTACTGCTTTTATTCTTATATCACCCATGAAGGAGGTCCTGGCAAAAGCAAATTATCTGACTCTGACATTAAATTTTTTCCAAGTA
>PVJC01029949.1:0-21509 GCA_004026665.1 Murina feae | reverse complement strand
CATTTCATTTACTTCCCTTTCTGGTGATGCCTGTTTTTCTTTCATATGCGGACTGTTTCTTTGTCTCCCCATGATCTATCTTCTCTGGGTCTCTGGTTATATAGTTTTTTCTCTCCTCTCTCAGGAGTCTTCTGTCTTATCCAGCTGCAGGCTGTCTCCCAGCTCGATCTCCACTGCCAATTCGGGCTGGAAGCTACTCATTTCAGCTGCTTTCCTCGGGAGTGCCGGCGGAGGTAGCAGCGGGCTGTGGGTGGAGAGCATCGGTCCGGACCTAGCACGGCTGAGGTGGCGGCGGCAGACTGCGCGGGGCGGCCAAAAGCCTGTGTTCTTGATGACTGTGCTACTCCGCCTGTCCCTCCATGCCATCCGGGTGGGGCTGTTCCCTGCAGTGTCCTCTCCCTCATGTTTTGCCCTCTGTTTGGATAACTGCTGAGTCAGGGCCTCCCACTGGAAGATTCTTTCCCAGGATGAGCTGTAAGCTTCGATCCCCTCATCCCGTTTCTTGCCTGGCCACAGCCACCCCAGGCTAGGCTAGACAGGCTCTCCTGGTTCCAAAGTGTTCTGTGCTTCTTCCAGGACACTCACCACGCTTCTAACTGCTCCTTCACTGTCTACCTTCTGCTCTTGGCTATAACTCGCTGGAGGTAGGGCCTTGCTTGCTGCATTTGCTGCTCTGTTGCTCCATGCTCAGGCTATTGGCCTGAGGTATATGGATATGGAGGGACCCTCAGCATGGCCAGGCTACTATATAAAGATGAGTTCCTCCCTATCTGGTTTGGCTCAGTGGATAGAGCGTCTGCCTGCAGACTGAAGGGTCCCGGGTTCAATTCCAGTCAAGGGCACATGCCCAGATACTGGCTGGATCCCCAGTAGGGGGCGTGCAGGAGACAGCTGATCAATGATTCTTATCATTGATGTTTCTATCTCTCTCTCCTCCCTTCCTCTCTGAAAGCAATAAAAAAAATATTAAAAAAAGATGACTTCCCTGCAGGGTTGGCCTGCTGAAAGGCCTCAGGTCAGAGGACACAGGGAGACCTCAGCCCTAAACCCATGGGGCTTGCTCTGGGTTGGAGACACGCATGGTGGGATGGGTATATAGAGAACACTGCGAGAATTAAGTTGTTTCTATGGGTCTTGGCATTTTAGAGGTAACTGGGTATTGTCGGTTATCTTCTAGACAATGGAAATGAAAAACAGTGAATGCAATGTGAGGTGTTTAATTTTGCCAACAAACTTGCCACCTTGGCCCTAGATTGTAATAGGATTCTGTTAGAATTGTGTGATCGTTTTGTCTGCTTGCTGCTTTTGTTTTATGTGGAAAAGCTCCCAAGATTTTTGGCCAAAGGGACTGAAATGACAGGTAATGCTCTAGAATGCAAGGCAGATGTGGGAGAGCAGCTGGGTGTGCTGTAGAGGGTTCCCGGCTGCGGGGTTTCTGCAACATGGAACAGCTCTCAACTGACTTGTGCGATCTTGACCCTGGGGACTGTGAGGGCTGAATGGGTTGGATGAAAGTTGTCTGATGGCAATGCTTACTATAGTTTCTAATGATAATTTTAATTTATTATTACTTTTCTTTTTAACGTTGTGAATTCAAAGATAAAATACATTTAAAAGGAAACTTGAATTTGCTATCTGGGGAGACTAAGAGGATAGGTTTTTATTTTTTATCTTAAAAAAATGTGTGTTCAATTTAAGATCTGGAAACAGCCCAAGTGCCCATCAGTAGACAAGTGAATAAAAAAGCTGTGGTACATTTATACCATGGAATACTATGCAGCAGTAAAAAAAACAGGATCTCTTACTCTTTGAGACAACATGGAGGGACCTGGAGAGCATCATGCTAAGTGAAAGAAGTCAGGGAAAGACAAGTGTCACATGATCTCACTCATATGTGGAATCTAATGAACAAAATAAATTGATGAACAGAGTGGATCCAGAGACATGGAAGCATAGAACAGAGTGTGGAATCTTAAGGGGAAGGCGGGGGAGGGTGGACGTGTGGGAGTTGATCAACTAAAGACCTTGTATGCATGTAAGCATCACGCTGGGTGTGCTGTAGACAATAGGATGACGAAGGTCTGTGGCAGGGGGAAAGGGGGACTGACTGGATAGGGTCAATGGGGGGAAAAGGAGGACATATATAATACTTTCAACAATAAAGATTTTAAGAAAAAGAATTTAAAAATAATACCATTCTTAAAAATGATAATAAAAATAAAAAATGTGTGTTTATTCTTCAAGAATAGAAATTAATTTCTAATCCCCTGTATTCAGAATTTATTGCTATTTTCCACTTCTATTTATGTTGTTCATTATGAAAGTAGCATTTTTCACTTATAAGATTAAATTGATGTCGTTTTTATTGTGATAAAATATATGTAACACTTCACATTCTTAAGTGTTCAGTGGCATTAATTGCACTCACAGTGTTGTACTGCCATCGCCACCATCCAGCTCCAGAATGTTTCTCGTTTTCCTGAACTGCAACTCCATATCCATTAAACACTAACTCCCCATCCCCCACTCCCAGCCCCTGGCCACCACTGTTCCACTTTCTGTCTCTATGAACTTTAATATTCTAGGTACATCATATAAGTGGAATCATACAGTATTTGTCTTATTTGACTGGCTTATTTCACTTAGCCTTATGTCTTCAAGTTTCATCCATGTAGTGTGTCAGAATTTTCTTTCTTTAAAAAAAATTTTAAATTCAAAAACATGTTTTTAATGATTTCAGAGAGGAAGAGAAAGAGAGATAGGAAATTCAATGATGAGAGAATAATTGATTGGCTGCCTCCTACATGCGCGCCCCCTCCACGCCCAGGGATCAAGCCCAAAACCCAGGCAGGTGCCCTGACTGGGAATCGAACCGTGACCTCCTGGTTCATAGGTCCAGGCTCAACCACTGAGCCATGCCCTCCGGGCAATGATAAATACTTTAAAAAGTATAACTATGTCACGAAGTATGTAGATCTATTTATATTAAAAATATTCATTGTTTATCTGAAATTCAAATGGAATAATTGAATTGGCCCTTTCCCTCCTAAATCTGGCAAACCAACAGCAAATGCACAGGGACTCTGCTTGTGAAACAGACTTTTAACCTTCAGGCTTCTTAGTTTTCTCTCTTGGAAGATGATTGAATTTTCTTCATTCGGTCCACTTATCCTGCATGTCTACCTAATATTATAGCATTATATTGAAAAAATGGACCCAGTTTACATTAGCACCAACAGAATATAAGAGTGTTTATTTCCCAATATCAGATATGATATCTTTTAATTTTGACTAATCACCAGGACAGAAAGTTTGAGACTCTCTGGTTTAGAGTACTTTTTAAATGAGACAAACCTTTCTTTTATGATGCTTAGCACCAAAGTTTTATTTATAAAGAATTTTAGATTTTATTCTACATGGTAAAGGTCTGTACAGTGAAATGTAATGACTTAAAACACATTAGCTATTTTTAAATTCCAGCACTGGATTTCCCAGCTACTTCCAACAAAGGTGATCTTTTCTGTGCATACTCAAGTCAAAGCTCAAGAATTTCAAATTAGCAAAAGCCAATATTTACATTTGGAAAGAAAACATTTGAACTCAGAACCCATTAAGATAAAAAAGTTAATAAACTGAAGATGCCTTGTTAGTTGATGGCAACATCTAGGTCAGATAACTTACACTGACTTAAAACAGCATTCCCCCTAGCTTTGTGCAATCATATTTTTAATTATTGCAATGAAGATTTTGAAAAACAACAACCCTAGTCTCTTTAATCTACATTTCCAAGAAAAGCTGTTGAAAGAACAAATTTCTGTTCAGTTGTTTTTTCCTTTGCTTATTAAAAAAAAAAGTGTCAGGAACCCCACCCCACCCTGCTGCTGGGTAATAGTCAATCATTTATTATTCCTGGATCAAGCACAAGCATTCATGCCTACGAAAACATTTTCCAATGAATGGGATCTTGGTCTCCACTAAAAACAAAAAATGGCTAAAAAGAGACTTCAATTTATTTTCAAGTTCTATGACTAAATTCCCGTCATTCCTAACTGGTGAAAATATTGGCATTTTACTTAGGATCGGATTTACTTCTTTGCTGTCTTCCGAGAGGTGCTATTGAGAGCTATTTGTGGCTAGCTTTTTAAGAGACCAGCTGGACCTCAAGTGGAATGAATATTGACACTGACATACAATGCACAAGGGAAGGCAGGAGAGAGAATGGAACACTTTTTAAAAATAACTTAATATAACCAATTTTGACTCCAAACGTTTAATATTTGACAAATCAAAAAGGCTACTTTCTCAAAATGACCATACTTTTAGCTGAACCCTTTATTTGTATTTTTATATGAAACTAGGAATTATATATCTTATCAAAGTTCTTATCTTACCAACGAATTCAATCAACAAATACAGTCAATCTCGACATACTCCATGGTCTTCTTTCCTCAAACCTAATCAGTTATAAACTTTATTCATCCTCTAGCAACCAATATATCCTCTAAGCTAATCACCTTCCAGAGTGATCAAACCCCTTTTCCAAACATTCCCAATCGTCTTTTCAGCCTCTAACCACAATCCAGCAGTCATTCATGAAACAAATGTTATTATGGCAGAGACCAATAATCTTTCAATATCCATTTTCATTCTTCCCTTTCACTAATAGAAACCCCTAAATTTTAACTGAGTTCATGGCTTCCCAGCTAAACCTGATATTTCCCACCATCCTTTGCTTCTGGGTGTGACCACATGACTAAATGTTGGCCAATGGAATTGAATGGAAATGATGTTTTCAACTTCTGGGTCAAGTCCTTGAGATAAAAACTGTCCATTCCTTCTCTGTGCCCCTTTCTTTGGGATGAAATGTTTAAAATAAAGTGGTGAACTAGCTCTGATCATTTGAATGAAAACAACGGACTAGGGGAGAGTGGAGCAAAAAAGAAAGAACTGGGGCCCGGCCAGCATGGCTCAGTGGTTGAGTGTCAACCTATGAACCAGAAGGACAGGGTTCAAGTCCCCGTCAGGGCATGTGCTTGGGCTGCTCAATCCCCAAGTAGGGGGTGTGCAGGAGGCAGCTGATCAGTGATTGTCTCTCATCATTGATGTTTCTATCTCTTTCTCCCTCTCCCTTCCTCTCTGAAATCAATCCTATATAGTAAAAGCCTACTATGCTAAGTGTCCAGTTGACCGGTGGGCCATTCAACCAATCAATGTGTAATATGCTAATGATATGCTAATGACATGCCACTAAACCGCTCGCTATGACATGCACTGACCACCAGAGGGCAGACAGTCAACTGGTCAACCAGTTGCTATAATGTGCACTGACCACCAGGGGGCAGACACTTTGACCCGGGGGTCAGCTTGCTGCTGGAGTCCAGCTGATCGGAACTGAGAGAGATGGGTGAGACATGCCCTGGAGCCCTTCTGTGGTCCCTGTCGGGCTAGCCAACCTCCCGTGTCCCTCTCTGCCCTGATCATGCACTGGTGGGGTTCCTCAGCCTGGATGCTCTGCTATATTCAGTTAAAGTTCATCCGCATGGATACATACCCATGTCTTTATGCTTATTTGAATCTTTGTGGGTTTTAGCCGGTGGGTTTCTAGTCATTTCCTCTTAGTGGTAAGAGGCCAAACCTTGGTAGTTAGGATCACAAACTCCACATGTTGACAATGTTGTCTTCTGTCTACAGCAAGGAAGAGTGGCAGGTGCAATGAGTCCCAAGGACTGAAATTTTCCAGCTGCTTCCATTGGTTCCCAAGATAGTAGCCATGAGCTCCATGAGGCAATGTAACTTCATCTTTACTCTGTAGAGAGCATTGCTAATCCAAAAAGACACACCTATCCTTTGCTTAAATGTGTCAATTCTTTCCTGAAAAATTCATTGCTAAGGAGAAAAGGTCATTAAAAGGAAAAAAAATGTTTCGTTTTGTTTTTTGTTAATTCTCAACCGAGGATATTTTGACATTGATCTTTTAGAGAGAGTGGAAGAGAGAGGGAAAGACAGAGAGAAACATCGATGTGAGAGAAACCAGGGCTCGGACCGGGGAGGAGCCTGCAACCAAAGTACATGTCCTTGACCAGAATCAAACCTGGGACCCTTTGGTTCACAGGCTGACACCTTAGCTACTAGAGCAGCGGTTCTCAACCTGTGGGTCGTGACCCCTTTGGTGGTCAAACAACCCTTTCACAGGGGTCGCTTAAGACCATCCTGCATATCAGGTATTTACATTACGATTCATAACAGTAGCAACATCACAGTTATGAAGTAGCATCGAAAACTATAGTTAAAACTGTAATTTTATAGTTGGGTCCCAACATGAGGAACTGAATTGAAAGGGCCAGAAGGTTGAGAACCACTGCACTAGAGCCAAACCAGTTAGGGCCTATTAATTTTAATGGGGAAAAAAAATGGTGCATTTCATGCTGTCCCAACGTACCCTAATAGTACTCACAGATACAAATATTAATTGAACAATAAAAACAAGTTCATGTAACAAGTCACAGTTAGAAAACAGAGTTTGTGTGTTAGATGTAACATAATAAAGTTCATAGTCCTCACCAAAGTGGGCGAGGCTGCTGGAAAAGTGATTCTTGGGAAGGTTCTGTCTTCTTTCCGCACCATTTTCTTCAACGATCTTTCAGCATTTCGGAGGTTCACGGTGATCTTGCATTCAAACGGCACTAAAAATAAAGTCACAGCACAGGAAATTCTTTTAGAGCAAAACAAAAATAAATACACGAATGCTTCAAAACCCGGGGAAAAACAGTGTGTGTGCCCACGAAGCCTGCCTCTCTATCCCTCTCACTTGGCTGTATGCTTTGGGTTCGTGTCTATGTGACAAGTAATTCCTATTTGTTCCATATGGTACCCTCCAACTAGAAACCACAGTGCTGAGGGATAAGCTGGTGCGTGTATCTTTGCCTGAAACCATCAAGTTAAAATACTGCTTCTTGTAGCGTAAGTCATTGGGTGAAAACATGGTCACATGGAAAAGTGGTCGGAAAAGTAATAGAATCTTTAAATGGTCAGGAAGTCATTACTGAACCGTCATTACGTGGGGGACGTGCATCGCTGAGAGTGGGTGTGGGGGTGGGAGGATCAGGAAGAGGCAGCAAACCAAAAATCTTTACAGGGGTCCACACTGGGGAACTGTCAGCTAAATCCTTACGAAGCCTCCGCCACCCCCTGCCCTTTTTGCCAGGGCCCTGAGCCTAAATTCTCTCTGTGCTTTCTTTCAGCCAGGTTTGAGGGGCCCAGGGTGGGTGTGGGCTGAAAGTCTTAGTGCTTCTACAAAGCTGTTGCAGGATGTTCTGAAGTGGCATTTGCCTGGTGATTTACAGAGAAACAGGGCTGAGACCTGCCTCTGCCTGCTGCATCAGCATAGCGTCTGTTTCGTTACAGGAGGAGCCGAGTCCGGTTGGGCAGAGGACGTCTTTCTGGAAGAAAGGACAGAATCTTGCTTGTCTTTCCACTTTCTCCTGAAATCTCTCGAGTGCTGGATGGGTCTGTTCGCGTTCTCACCCATCCCTGGTTCCCACTGGAAGCCTCGCCTGGTGCTGCTAGAGCCCCGAGGGCGTGGGTTTCAGAGCTGGACAGGTTGGATTCAAATCCTTCTCTGAACACTATCGAGTCTTTGGCATTCGCTCCCCACTCCACCTTCCTCTGACCTTGCATTCTCCTCCAGTTGCATCAGATCATGTTTTGCTTCCAAACTTCACTGTGTCCAAGTGTCCAATCTGCCTTCTTATCAGAAAGACTTTTGTGCTGGACCTAAATCTCCTGGAATGCCCTGGGCGTGTTTTTGTTCCGTGGTTCGACTACACTCTAGCTTCTCTGGCTTCTGTTTGCTCTTCTGTTTAGCCGCTGGGTGCCCTGCAGCTGGTACTCTCTAGGCAGCTGCCATCCTGAGAGTGGGGCAGGCACTGCCATCTGTCCATCTGGATTGGAGTGTGAGGCAGCAGCCACTTGAGAGTCCTTTAATGGGCCCTAAGCTGCAGAGGCTAGTGACACTTGGGGCACCCTCTGCTCAGGGCCAGGGAAACCCCTCCCCCACCGCCCAGCTCTTCCAGCGACCCTGGCATGGAAGCCACAGCCTTGTCCCTCTGTGGCCGGGAATCACTAATCTAACCCTCTACATACCACAGCATTCCTTCTTTTTCCTGCCCTGAGACTCTGATGCTTGTCTTCAGGCCCTCCTCACGCAGGAGGGTTAAAATTCCTGTGCCGGTTCCATCGTGTAGGGGGCCCTAGCTGAGCCAGGGCACCACCCACATTCTTTGAGCCTGAGCTGCTGGTTTTAGAATAGAGTAGCGGGATGGAGGTTGCTTTGTGAAGCATCATGGGTTCTACAGAATAAACTGTCCTTCTCCAGAATTCCCTTCACCCTTCCCTCTCACCCAGAACATTTTTTTCACTGTCTATGTTTTAGCCTTTGATTCCTATGGAATTTCTATGGGTGTCTGGGGGGCGGGGGAGCCTTTTGGAACCGAGACCAGAACAAGGAGCCTGGTTCTGAGAACGTGGAAAGATGCAGGACATTGGACCCAAGTGAGTAGGAAGCACTGCGGCTGCTGCTGGGCCTCCCTCCCTCGGGGCATTGCAGGGGCAACCTGGGCAGGAACAGGAAGCCACGGGAAGGAGCCAGTCCCTTCCCTCCCCGCTCCAGCTTTCAATCTCCCTCCAGCGCCCACTATGAGCTTCACCCTGAGGGAGCCAGCTGGAAAAGCAGAAATTATGGTTTAGAGTTCCAGTCCAACAGCATAAAGCTGCGTACAGTAGTCCGTCCCTCACTATCCGCAGTTTCACTTCCCACTGTTTCAGTTACCCATAGTCAACTACAGTCCAGAAATATTAAGTGGAAAGTTTCAGAAGTCATTAATAAGTTTTAAATTGTGTGCCCTTCTGAGTAGTGCGGTGAGTTCAGCATATCTACGACACACCTGCCTGTTAATCACAGGTGCCATCTCAGCCATCAGATGGACTGTCACTGTTCATAAGACTTGTGTTAAAACAAAACAAAACTTATTTTACATAATAATGCCCCCACAGCACAAAAGTAGTGATGCTGCAATTTAGATATGCCAAAGAGAAACCATAAAGTACTTCCTTTAAGTGAAAAGGTGAAAAGTTTTCAGCTTAAAGAAAAAAATAAATAAATAGTATGCCGAGGTTGCTAAGATCTACACTAAGCACACGTCTTTGATGGGTGAAATTATGAAGAAGGACAAAGAAGTTATTGCTAGTTTTGCTGTTGAACCTCAAATTGCAAAAGTTATGGCCACAGCCCTGACTGGTTTGGCTCAGTGGATAGAGCGTCGGCCTGCGGACTGAAGGGTCCCAGGTTCAATTCCAGTCAAGGGCATGTACCTTGGTTGCGGGCACATCCCTAGTGAGCGGTGTGCAGGAGGCAGCTGATCGATGTTTCTCTCTCATCGATGTTTCTGACTCTCTATCCCTCTCCCTTCTTCTCTGTAAAAAATCAATAAAATATATATTTATAAAAAGTTAGGGCCACAGTGAGTAATACGTGTTCGGTTAAGATAGAAAAGGCATGAAATGTATCAGTAAGAGACAAACACAAAAATGCGTTTAGACTGACAACCATGTGCAGTGCCAGAAAGCACGGAGCCTACACAGAGACTTGAGCAAGGATCCCCTGAAAGGAGTGACACCAAGATCACGGCTTGACAGCAAGTGAGGGATGGTTGCACACTCAGGAGTCGGCTTGGACGGAAATTATAACAATTACTGGAGAGAAAGGCTGCATCTGCTCAAGGCTGCTGAGTTGAAGTTGACTGAGTAGCATCTAAAGCAAGTCTTGTGATAAAACCAGGCTCTTCTGAAGGGGATGCCCAGTAGAACCTACATCCTTAAAGTACAGTCCTAGCCGGCTTGGCTAAGTGGATAGAGTATCAGCCTGCTCACCAAAGCGTCCTGGGTTCCATTCCAGGCAAGGACACATGCCCAGATTGCAGGCTCCTCCCCAGTCTGGCTGGTTGGAGCATGTGCAGGAGGCAATCGATCAATGTGTTTCTCTCACATCGATGTTTCTCTCTTTCCCTTTCTCTTCCACTCTCTCTAAAATCAATGGGAAAATATCTTCGGTGAGGATTAAAAAATAAATAAAATAAAGGTCAAAGGCAATAAGGCATAAAACATGGAAGGACAGATTAACTCTGGTACTATGTGGCCATGATGCAGGGCATATGCTGAAGCCAGGAGTAGTGTACAGAGTGTACAGAGTGAAGAACCCATATACTCTCAAAAACAAAAGCAGATGATTGATCCTCCTTCCGATCTTTCATTAGAAAGTCAATAGTAACCTAACACAACATCAGGATGCCTGTGTCATTCACCTCACTTCATCTCATCATATAGATATTGTATCATCTCACAACATCACAAGAAGAAGCATGAGAATAGTTTCTTGTGTTTTAGCATTAATGTTTTGCTGGCTAGTTAAAGGAATTTGGAAAATAATTTTGCTGTATGCTCTGTAATTATTTGAACGATATTAAAACCTTCTATGTCTTGAATATTTAATAACATTCTTCTGTGAAACTGGGCCTTGCATGACAATTTCTTAGTAGCTGATTGGTGTTTTTAGGTTGTTTATCTCTTTAATGATTAACTGGGTAATTTATTTTCTCTTGTATTTTCTCCCTAAGAGTCTCAAATTTATTTCTGGGTATGGAGCAAAAATATTCTTATAAAATTTCTAATTTTCTTGGCAACAAAGGTATGGATCCCAGTTGAGTTGGGTGGAGACTCAGGATTGAGGAACCCTTGGGGGATGAAGATGGACGTAGTCTGAGCTGGCACAACTCTATTCCCTCCACCATCTTCTACTTCCGTTCTGGCTCCATTCAGAATTTCAGCTTAAAGATTCCATTGGAGTTTTAGTCACTAGAATAAAAGCATGAAAAATCACTAACCCCAAACTGTGAAGCTGAAATAATACATTTGAATAGGGTAATAATATGATAGTATTTCTATTCCCCCAAAAGAGTTTACCTTGAATTTCACTGAGAATACTAATGAGAACTTTCTTCAATGTTTACACCATCTTCCAGCAATAACTCTTTTTCAGCAAAGACTGATGGTTTGGGTTGCTAGTTTGTTTCTTCTCTATTGGATTAAAAGTCCTTATGAACTGTCAGAGGTTTTCCGTTCTGTTCCCTCCTTTCTCTGGACTTCTAGGTTGATTACTCTTGGGAGCTGGCTTGGAATTCCTCACCAATTATGCGGGGGATTCTTAGATGTCTCCTGGTGAGCATCGCTTCCATCTCCCTCTGACCTGTCTGTGGCTTTGGGAATTCTTAGGAAGAAAGTGAGTGATGATTGCCACACGGTGCATGCTTGGTCAAACAAGGTCAGGTGATTAATGAATTAACCTGATTGTCCTTGACACATATCAGTTCCCACATTATCCCGATGACCCATAGGAGGCCAATGATATCCAGGGACAGAACCCAGAGATGAATAATATTTTTAAAAAGTGAAAAGATAAGAAGCCTGAAAGTTTGACTTTTGCATCTGTTTTGCTACATCTTCCTCATCACCTTCTCTGCTCCGAGTATGACTGATTTGCTGGTGGGAACTTTAATTAAAGAGAAGGGAAAGGGGGTAATTATGGAGACATAGGGAAGGAACAATTTAGGAAACAGTTTTAAGAATTAATAAGGAGAAGGAAACAATGAGGATAAAGATAAAACATTTTATTTAATATGGAACAGGAAGAGTTCAAAGGTAACATAAAATAAGGACCCATTTAAAAATATTCAAAGAAAGAAGCCAAAGAGCCATTGAATTACAGACCTTCAGACTAGAGCTTTTTATAAGTTAAACAATAAAACTTGAAGAGCTGCTTTTTCTTGGCATCAGTTTGCTCACGATACATACAGAGATAGAGAACTATACAGCTTTACCAACAGGAACATACTTTTGTAGAATTACGTGTGGAAAGAGGTGAAAAAGTCTCATAAAATGTTTTCTGTTCACACATAGCCATTCTGTGGAATTAGACTTACCTATGTAACCTTTGATGTAGTTGGCCCTTCATCTTGAACTCTGAGATTCTCAGGTGAGAGAAGCTAGAGAGCAGAGAACCATCAGAACTTTTCCTCCATCACTGGGCGAAATGTTTGTGAAATATCAGGTTCTTCACAGCGGCCTTCACGTCCTTGTTCCTCAGGCTATAGATGATGGGGTTGAGCATGGGGGTCACCACCCCATAGAAGAGGGAAATGAGCTTGTCTGAAAGGTCCTGTTTGTCTGCTCCTTGTGGGTCCTTGGATTTGGGTTTCCCGTACATGAAGAGGATGGTCCCATAGAAGACGACCACGACTGTGAGGTGGGCAGAGCAGGTAGAGAAGGCCTTTCTCCTCCCCTCAGCTGAGGGGATCCTCAGGATGGTAGCGATGATGAACACATAGGAGAAAGAGATGAACAGAACTGGGATGCCTACAAAGATCACGTTGGCCACTGTCATACTGATCACATTGATGGAGATGTCAGCACAGGCCAACTTCAGGACAGCCAGGATCTCACAGGTGAAGTGGTTGATGATGTTGTCCCCACAGAAGGGCAGTCGCATTGCTAGGGATGTCTGTACCATGGCAGTGGAGCTTCCAGCTACCCAGGAGCCAGCAGCCATGGGCATATAGGTACCTTTGCTCATGATCTCAGGATACCTAAGGGGTTTGCAGATGGCCACATAGCGATCAAACGCCATCATGCCCAGAAGCACACACTCTGTGGCTCCCATGGCAAAGGAGAGAAACATCTGCACGGCACAGGCTAAGAAGGGGATGGTTTTCCTGGGGGTCAGGAAGCTGTCAAGAATGAGGGGAACTGAGGAGGTTGTGTAGCAGATGTCCAGGAAGGAGAGGTTCCCCAGGAAGAAATACATGGGTGTGTGCAGGTGGGAGTCAGAGATGGTCACCAGGATGAGGACCCCGTTGCCAAGCAGGATCACCAGGTACATCAGCAGGACAAGCACAAAAAACGTATTCACCAACTTTGGGTGGGCAGAGAGGCCCAGGAGAATGAACCCCCCCAATGGGGAGGTCTGATTGGACCTATCCATGGTGCATTTACTCTGTCATCTGCAAGAACTCACAAAGCCAGCTTCATGATTCTCTGATGCCTAAATTGGCCAGAAAGCCAGTGGAGAAACACCTTGCTGAGCAGCTGGAGGACTGTTCTGGCAACGTGGATGGTTCTCTGTGTTGTTCTAGGTAAAATGCAGAGAAATTAGATCAAAATCTACTTGAGGTTGTTTGGCCACCCCATAGAGATGTTTGAAATGTCACCTGATTGAATTTAATATTCTAATCAAATTCAAGATAGGAATCACTCATGTACTTCAAGTTATACCATGTGTGGCTGATTCATTTTAAACAATTTTGCGAGAAGTGTTATATTTCATTCATGTTCTCCCCCCCCCCCACCACCACCTTTGGGACATAGATCTTGGTGAACTAACTGGTCTCCTTCATCTTCAGTTGCTGACGGTTCCCCTCTCCATGTACTTTTGGATCTGACTCTTCCTCATTTATAGTTCTGTCTGACAGCCTAAAGGCCCCTAGGCTGTTCATTCATTCATTCATTCATTCATTCATTCATTCATTCCTTCCTTCACTTGCCTGACAAACTCCTCTGGTGCACTTGTCAGAAGAAGTGGCCTTCACCCATCACTCAACGTGTGGGAATCGTTAAGCCCCCTTTCCTCTCCGGACCTTGCTTGCCTAACACTCCCTTAGGAACAGATCACTTCAGTGGTATTCCTTCCCAAGGCCTAAATGATCTCATGAACTTTTCATTCTCGGACTTTCTCTCACAGCAATGAGATGTCCTTTTCTCTTTCCTTCAAGTTACCCCCATGCCACTTAGTCTCAAGGGATGAAGCCAGCAATGGGGCTGGGACCACAGAGTCTGTACCGTCTTTGAAAATTGCTCTCTTACCTTTTTTTGTAGATAAGTTGATAAAGAAAACTACTTCTCTGAGGTCTGGGAATAGTTCAGGGTCAGGAAATTGCCCATCTGGTCTGAAGTAGCAGCCAAAGGAGTTGGAGCCTGAAATGTGTTAAAGCTATGTTTTCTTGTCTTTGGGTAAAATCCACAAAGGACCGCCCATTGCATATATGAAGCCATTTAAATCCTTCCCTCCTATTGGGATTATACAAGTCCCTGAAGTAATTTAAAGTTTAGAAACTAAAGTGACAAAGTTTAGAACTTTATACATCTGGGATTATGTCCCCAAGATCCAATTTATTCTGAAGTCCTACCAGAGGTACTTTCTCCCCCCTCCCTCCCTTGTACCCATCCTGCTGAGCTATTGAAAGCACCAGAGAAGAAGGGTCATTCTGGTCCTGCCAGGATTAACATCAACTCTCAGTCAGTGAGAACTCTCACCCTGAGCCTATGACATTCGTAAGAGGATGTGAAATCCATGGCACAGGACAAATCCTTGCAGCTCAGTAGATTCCTTGGCCATTTCCAAACTCAGGATCTTAGGGCTGGAAAGAAGCAAGTGACCTACAAGGTGCCTTTTATCTGTGTCCTGCCAGATAGATTCTCAGCTTTTATCACAGGCCAGGCCTTTCAAGGGCATGGGGAGGGTCATAAGTGAGTAAGGTCTGGGCTCCTGCAGGAGAGCTCCATAGCAGCTGTGAGCTTGAAAAAGGCCCTTTGATGGCAAAAGTGATATGCTGTTGTTTGAAGTCTTTCTTACATGTGTATGCATGAGTATCCCATACCTGTGCTTCTGTGAAAGCATGGCTGGTTTACCACTGGGATCTGGTATCTTCCACTTGCAAGATCCCAACTGAGAGCTGTGACTACCCAGACAGCAGGAATCCTGTTTTCTGACACATCTCAACCACATTCTAGCATCCCCTTCTATCTAACACTAATACCGGGGATGAAGGGTGGCACACGTGTTGAGCTCTCATTCCACAGATGTCCTTGGTGTCCAAGAGGGGGCTGCCCAATGTCAGGAACAAATAAGAGTCTTGAGTGATTCCTCCCACTTCTTTTACAAACGACTCACGCCTGCATTGTGCATTGGCTTCTAAAAGTCTTAGAATCAAATATATGCTACATTCACGATCACAAATCACTATACCTTGCATAGATTTTTTTTTTCTTTCTGTGAAATATATTACATATACAGAAGAATGTAAAAAGTGTACTGTAATAATTAAGGGAAAATAATAGAATATATGTCGTGTACCACCACAGGTTAAGAATTAGGATGTTCCAGTGCGTTAGATTCCCCTCTTATTTCTCACTGCAATTAAAGTCCCCTCTTCTCTCTCTTCCAGAGGTAATCACTATTCTGAATTTCATGGAAATCATATTATTCTAGGCAGAATTTAATGATCTCCATCTCTCCTCATGATCCCTGTACTCTGAGGATTCCGTCCAACGCTCACCTCGGTGCTGCTGTGAAGATATTTTGCCAATGTAATTAAAGTCCCGCGTCAGTTGACTTCTGGATTAGAAGATTATCCAAGTGAGGCAGACCCAATCAGGCAGCCCTTTCACGCAGACAGTTTTCTCGGGCTAATAGCAGAAGCAGAAGACAGAGTCAAAGCACGGGGAATATGTCATCTGCCATTTCTGGCTGTAAGGATGGAGGGGACTGCAGCAAGGCCCTGAGGACTGCCACGAGAAGCTGAGAGTGAGCCCCACCAATAGCCAGCAAGGAAAGCAGGTCCCTAGGCCAACAGCCCTCTAAACTGAATTCTGCCAATCATCTGAATTTTCTCAGAGCCCACCTAGACATCTCACTTACTGAACTGTTAGGCAATAATTGAATGTTGTTCTAAGCTGCTAATTTTGTGGTGGTTTGTTATACAGCAATAGAAAGTGAATATACACTCTTGATTTTCTTCATAGTTTTACCACCTACAAATGTATCTGCCTACAAAGCATGTTCCATTTTATAAAACTGAACAACAATTAAAAACTTAGCTTTTTATGTAAAGGAAAAACTTGCCACTCTCTGGGGAAAGACTCACCTGAGAATATAACCTTATAGTTTTAGTCCCATCTAAGAAATTAAGTATGGCTGTAGTGTGGTCAGGTACCAGGCACCGACAGAAATACCATCAGAGGAAGTGGTTGCTGTGTTTTCTGTTTCTAAGCTCTTACTATGGTTCATTTTCTACCCTTAAGAACAGGCCAAAGTAGAATACTTATGTGGGATGAAATGAGTGTCCTCAAGCTAACCCAAGCAGCAAGGCATGGAGAGAGAAGAGGGACTTTTATCGGCGCGTGAGCAAGAAAAGGCAAGTGCAGGAAAGAATGTCAGAGAGAAAACCAATGTCTCAGCTCAAAGGCAGTCAGGAGGCAGGAGTTCTCTCTTAGCCTTTTTGTTCTACTCAGGCCTTCAACTGATGTTTGAGGCCCACCCACACTGGGTAGGGCAATCTGCTTTACTCGGTCTGTCAATTCAAGTGTTCATCACCCTCACAGGCACACCCAACGTAATGTTTGCCCAAAGATCTGGGTACCTCATGGCCCAGTCAAGTTGACACATAAAATTAATCATCACTGTGTGGTATGGAATTCTAGGAACTTATTGGAAATCATCTTCCTTCTGAATTTGAAATTACTGCTGGTGCAAAATCAGAAGCTATTCTAATTCTTGATGCTTTGTGATGATAGTTTTTCCTCCCCAGAATGATACAGTACCCATGCTCTCGACTGTGCTTGCTGTCCCTCGGTGCAGACAGCCGTTGTTTTATACTTTGCAGAGAATAAACCTTTTGCTGGGGCAGGTAAGGGACAGTTGACCAGTGTCATAGAGTGGGGGAGAGGGGAGGACTGTGTTTTTAAATATGTTTTCAATCGAATTCTTCTTCTCTTAGTTGTACCCCTTCTTTTTGGTTCCAAAGGTGCCTGGTATGATGGCTTTTGTGCTAGAAATCTGGTTGTCGCTCAGCCCTCCTAGTTTGTGGCTTAGGATTTGGTTTTAGCAAATCTGCTATGGAAATGTGCACTCATCCAGCCATTTTTCCAGCCTTCCAACTGTTATCGCTCTGATGTCTCCCTCTTCCCCTTCACCTTATGCATTTTGTCATTGGAAAAATAAAACAAAACGCACTTTGTTGTCGTTTTTGTGCATTTCAGAAAGGAGCAAAACTGGACGCGTGTGCTCAGCCCTCCTTTCCACCTCAGTCCTGATTCCATGCGGTTTCCAACACCCTCTTTTGCTTTCTTCGTTTTATTGCTCCTTATCGGTTTCCCTTCTGCTAGAATGAAAAGTTCACAGAGGCAGGGTTTTTCCCTGTTTTGTCCACAGATGTAACCTAAGCATAAAAGTAGGACCTGGCTTGCAGCAACTTGATGAATACTCGCTGACGGAATTAATAAATGAATTTTTGACCTACCCCTGTTTTATTCTTTGCTCCATATTAGCTCTTGTTATCTATTTTAATTTATATTTTTTGTGAACATTTTAGAGTGTGCATAACATATTGGTACAGTAAAACATCTATACATTTTATAAATAAACAAATAAACAAACAAACAGTATAAATGGTAGGGAAGCATGATTTTAAAACCTGGGGCACCCCTGACCCCAGATACCTAGACTGCACTACAAATGCTATAATAATCTGGGACTTGTTTCAAAACAACTCAGGAGAGGAAAAAGTAATCCATGGAGGGGTGGGCGAACAGGATTGGCCATGAACTGATCATTGTTGAATTTGAGAGATTAATACCTAAGGGTTCATTTTATTATTCTCTCCACTTTTCTATAAGTTTTAATTTTCTCATAAAATGAAAGAAAAAATGCCTTCAGGTCTTAGCTCATGTAGCTCATTGCAGCTTCTATTTCTGTTTTCTTGTGGGTTTAGTTCTCTTTATGCACTTAATTTGACATCTCTTTCTGCAGACCAGCTTTCTCTGTCTTACAAGGCCCATGGCCACATCAGTCCTGGATTTATGTGGTCTCTCAGTTTAGGAGCCCTGTGCCACCCTAGCTGAGTAACTCAGGTGGTTAGAGCATCATCCCAATACACCAAGGATGTGCGTTCACCCCCCAGCCCTATGCCAGCTAACAAGGGTCTCTATATCCAAATCCTAAGTTCCTTGGAGAGAAAACATGGCTAGCCAATTCTGGTCAAGAGTCTAACCATTTGTGGTCAGGAGAAGGGACATGACTGTCCTTTAATCAGGTGCTAAGGGAGAAGACATTCTGCCTTTGGTAGGCTTTCTAGCTGGTATGCTACAGGCTCCAGATATGCCAAGCTCAGTGCCCTCCTTCCCCCCACCCCTCCAGGGTCACTGAGTAGGACATGTGGTGATCTAAGCTCTCAGGTGAATTGCCTTCACCCATGAATAGATTCATCCACTTACCCCAGGGCGCCATTCAAATCCCATTATTTTCTATGTATTTCGTGCCAAGAAAAAGATTGAGAAATATTGAACTAGTGGGCAGGGCGAGGGCAGATTTCAGAGAAAGTTATCTGCAATGTGAAACAAACTAAGGTTACAAGCATGATAAATAGGGGAGCTGGAATCTAACCAAGGTCTGGTTCCAAAACTTCTGAGGCTAACACTACACTAGACTGCCTCACCCAACTCTCCTGCATGATTTTCACTAAGTATTTCCAGTGTTCATAGATTATGAAAAGAGAACAAGTGTTCCTTGAGCATTGGAGTTGGCGTGGTATCACAGTTTGACTTTGCCAGGAAGCAAACTCTGAGATGGAGATTGGAGTGCAGGAGGCTCCTTAGAAAGCACTCTTGAGATCAACACTGGTGGACGGAGGATAAGGAAGCAGGATTGGGCAGAGGGAGAAGTTGGGCTGTGATGCAGTTTCAACAAAGGCTTTGGCCAACCCCATGGATCTGGGCTGGTGCTACAGAATTGTCCCAGTGGGAGCAAGACATTTATATCCCTCATTAATCGGTCTTCGGATATGGGCTGCTCTGAGGAAGGGGGCATGATGTTGGGCGAATCAACTCTTTTTACTTAAGAGCCCTCTTTAGTAATTCCTAGGATGACTGTGAGCTGACGGCTGTCTGCTGGCAGTACTTTCAGCAGCTGGAGGAACACCTCCTTCAGTCCTGTAGAAAGATCTGGGTGGGAATTAGGCACAGTTTTCCAAGTCAAAATGAGGGAAATAAAGTTATTGAAAAGGAATTTTGCTCTTCAGCTATGTTTAATTAAAAAAATATATTTTTATTGATTTCAGAGAGGAAGGGAGAGGGAGAGATAGAAACATCAATGATGAGAGAATAATTGCTCGGTTGCCTCCTGCATGTCCCACACTAGAGATGGAGCCTGCAACCTGGGCATGTGCCCTGACCAGGAATCAAACTGTGACCTCCTGGTTTCACAGGTCAATGGTCAACCAAGTGGTATGTTTCATTTTTAAGTCAATTCTTGACTTATAAAGGTTGGAATTAATTCCCCAGTTAGTGTCATCCTCTCTATGGTGAGCTAAAAAGTGCATAAAATGACTCCATGCTCAATAAGGAAAGAAAAGTTCACACTGGGGTGGCACAGATTACACTATCTTTGAGATGGTGAGACAGGAACATGCCCCATGTGCTCACTCTTACAGCCTGAGACTATGGAAGGGGTCACACAGGCAGTGACTGGTGTCCATGTTTCTGCCCAGTATGTGCAGGAAAGCAGCATGGGGCTGAAGAGAGTTGCTGGCCAGGTTAGGCGGGAGGAACCCTGGGCACCCAAGCAAGGTGGGTAAGGCGCTTTTTTATTCTTCATTAGAAAGTCTTGTTCTCAGGAAAAAAATGGATATCCAATTGCTTCAAGGAAAAAGATGTTCGAAGCTCTGTGGCCTGCAATAGCTTGCCCTTTTTAGTTCCTCTACGGATTGAGAGCCTCACACATTTTACTTCTGGACCTCTTGTCAAGTACCTCACTTCCCCTTAATCTGGTCACGCCTTACCATTCTGACCCTGGCTTCTCTCAGACGGTAGTGGCACCCTGCTGTACTCCCTCCAATAGGTCCATCCTTTTACTCTCCAGGCTATAGAGCCAGACTATGTACTTGAACAAGACTTACTGAGGGCAGGAAAATTAACCTTAAAACCGGATGGAATTAACAGATTTCAACTATGAGTGCTCCCAAGCTATGATCCTCCACACCTGTGTTACAGGGTCTGACTTATTGTCCTCAAAGGGAATGTCTGACATGGAATCTCCATGGTTCCAACTCCTTTGAGTGTCAGGGAAAGGAAGAAGACCAACTTCATTCTCATCTCCAATGTGAGCCCTGCCTTCAAGAAAAATAAAACTTAAAAATGTGCCATTTCACATACAATGAAGACAGGTTTTTATACTGTTACTAGAGGCCTGATGCATGAAATTTGTGCAAGGGCCTTGACACCCCCCTCCCCCATTGCAGCAGCCACCTCTGCCTCAGCCCCTGCCCGCTGTGGCTTTGTCCGGAGGGAAGGACTTCCAGAAGGACATCTGGTCTAATTAGCATGTTATGCTTTTATTATTATAGATTATTATAGTTGTCATGAAGTTTTGCCCATACTGTCTCCAGAGTAGGATTTTTTATCTTTATGTAACACCAAGGTACATTAAACTGTTTTTCTCCCCAAAATGGAGCAACCTACTCACAAAGGTGAGTTCAGATGTTCCCAGTAGAGAATCAGAAAATTCACAAAGTATTTGTGTGTGTGTGTGTGTGTGTGTGTTTAGCAGCATTCCACTTCCATTCCCTCAAGTCACTCTCCCATCCGGTTTTATATTTAAAAAAAATAGGTCCCGTAAAATTTTCCATTATATGTGTCATTTGACTTTCTGGTCATTTTATTTTTTAATCATCACCTGAGGATATTTTCCCATTGATTTTGGATAGAGTGGAAGAGAGGGAGGGTGGGAGAAACAAGATGGCGGCATAGGGTAGACACCGTAAATGCAGCCGTGAACAACTATTTCAGAAAAACCTCGAAAAGAACACACGGACACCACTCGCACCCACAGGACGGCTGGCTGAGTGAAAATCCTACAACCAGAGAAGAGTCTGAGACTCAGAGGAGCGGCGGAAGCAAAGTACAGAGGTACGGAGGCGCGCGCACGGGCTCGGGGAAGGGCTAGTACCGGAGGTCGCGGTTCTTTTCCAAAACGGAGAGAGCCACAAGCTCCCAGCGGCTCTGAACTCCAGTTCCAGACGAGTTTCGGAGGTCCCACAGACACCCAGAGACTAGCATCAGGAGGAAATCCAAAACGGGTTTCTCTCAGCGTTGCTTGCAGCAATTACCGTGGGACACAGAGACCTGGCGTCTCTCAGCGCAGTACTGAGAAGCACCATAGCTATTTGCTCCGCCCCGCCCGGCGAACTCCCCGAGGCCCCGCCCCTCCCAAGTGCGTCAGAGGCTTCTGCAGCAACACCTCCTTAAAGATACAGGAGCCAGCCCCACCCAGTGGCCAGAGAGGGACTAACCTAAACAAAACAGATCCTCAAGGAACACACCCGGGGCAGATGCAGTGAGCATAAAAGCTCCAC